>JZKD02S0502741.1:246108-263060 GCA_000966675.3 Picea glauca | reverse complement strand
GTAAGTAATAATCATAATAGGGTCATAAATAAATAATAACTAGTAGGTTGGACCCCTTGTGACTCACTTTAGTTCATAACAATGATAACCATTATCACATAATCTATTAGTTAAGAAACCACATCCCTTGTGCCTCCCCTCAAACACATTTGATTTTGGAAATTTTAGCTCATGAAATTTGAAAATATTTCAAAATACTACTCTTATATCCAAAATAAAACATGTTGTCCAAAATCCATGAAGTCCACCATCATAAAAAAATAAATAACATAAAAATAAAAAACCATATTTTCCAGTCTGTGATGCAATCCTTCCTTGGTTGTTGTTGTCATCTCTTGATTTTCCTGAATTTGCCTTGGGTTGGGAAGAGCCTTTAGGATTTATCTCACTACTCACATGGGGACAATCGTCCCTCAAATGCATTCGTGAAGACACATATTTGTCAGAGTCATCGGAGGGTGAGGAAGGGGCAACAATAGCTTTTCCTTTATCAAATGCATTGTGGACTTTAGTCCTCAATATCTTGATGGTATGGGAGGATTGCACTGGCGAGTGGTTAGGGGCAGCTTGGACAATGGGGTTCAAAGGTGGAGGAGTAGGCAAAGTCAATTTGGGCCAGCCACGGTGTTGGGAGACTCCTGGGTGAGCAATCTCTTGCTACCCATCATTTTCAGGGACTTCAGGCTGTAAAGAGACATGAGGAGGCACAAGGATGTGAGGGGCTTAAGGGGATTGGAAAGGATGCTTTTTAGGCCTAGGTTGGACTATTCCCCGCCCAATCCAATTAAAGAATCCAACAAGAAAAAATTGGCCAAGCTCTTCTGAATCAGTATCAAAATGTATAGAGAACCTCAGTCTTCTTGGGCCTTGGTTCCGGTTACCTCTACCTCTATTTCCTCGGCCATGGATTCCCTGACTGAAAAAACGCATTCTGCATATGTTAATGATTAGAAAATAATCTTCTAAATAACCATGCATGACAACTCCTTAAAAAGACAAAATAGATTCAGCTCGGAATGTATTAGGCTCATGCAATCCAATCCATACAAATTGTTCTAACGTTAATCAATGAGTAGGGGGGGTGAAACAATGTTCTGGGATACATGAGGGGTTTGTATTGAGCAGAAATATGATATAATGAATGGGGAAAATAAATGGTCACTTCTCAATGACAACAACAATCAACTGTAAATCACCCAATAAACCTTACTACAATCCACTCAAGATACTTCCACTTCATCCATTTAACACAAAAATTCTCTTGGCTGTAATCAATATCGGAACAGGGAGTGAACAAAATGAATATGGGATATGTGATGGGGTTGTATTTAGCTTAAAATGAGATAATGAGAGGGTTAAACGCTCTTATTGTTCATGATATTAATCAAGCAATCCATAACATATTTTTCAGTAAGAAAAATATGCATCAACCAACAATCAAATGACTGAGTCATAATTCCTGTGTATTTTCCTAATTTCACTATCCATTAATATCCGACACAGTTCCATTACAAAACATAAGTAATTCACACAATTTGTAAGAGGTTCTGTTCTCTTTATTCACACATTCTTAATTTTATAAAATTCAACAACATCACTCATTTCCAATCCATAATCATTAACATCCACCACTACCATACATTTCCCCAATCCACAAAATAATAATGAATCCACTATTTCTGTAATAGAGCCAATCAATATCTGTAATGATATTTGTTCCTATGTATATATGCAGTAGAAAGATCAAAATAATCAAAACTTCACATGCCATGTTTGAAACGACAATTGAATAGACAACCAACAACCACCATTTAGACACAGGCTATGCAGGAGTAAATTTCCAAGTAAATGTAACCATACCACTGTAAACAACACAACTCAATGCGACTTAAAAGACGAGTCAAATATCCAACGTGACTGTCATCAATAGTGGTAAATTTCAATAAATAACATTCTTAAAACTCTGAGGGTATCGTTGAGTATAAAAACAAACTATCCATACTACACACAGAGCGCAACTAACCAAACTCCACAATGCGACATTTCCACTTATCGCAACAAACACACAATCATGACAATAACTCAACATATCATGCTGATATTGTGCTCATTAATAAGTGGTTGGTTTGTTTAAGTCACACCGTGATTCAATTAATCTGTGCGTACTGAGTCTTATTCAACCAACAACACAAGGATGTCATGGATATGCCTTCTAAAGTTATCCAGTTTGATTATCGTTCAGCCCCAGGGAACCCATAGTTATCATGCCTCATGTTTCATTTGAAAAATACCATATGCAGACGTGACCTGTGTGAGAAACCCTAAGCATTCGTGACCAATGTCAGCTATTGACCAAATCACCATAAGTGAAAAACTAGCGACTGTACATCCACCAACAATTCGCCACTGTGGTAAAAAAATAAAATCAATCAACCGAACAAGCCAAGGTAGTTGTGTATACCCACACATCTAATCGAAATGAGCAGAGGCCCTTCCATTAAAACCAACTGAGTTCTTTGAAATCAAGTGGGTGACTGTGGACTTTAGAAGTGCAGTGGCAATGTGTTCACACTATTATCACAGAGGCAGTGACGAACACCATACTAACATGACTGTTATACGACCAATGGGTGAGCCCTCATTCGAAGTAATAGACCACAAAAATTGTGAAAAAATTAATAGGCTTGATAGTCTCCCTATGCAAATCCAGTCTAGAGGGTTAAGGGTTTGCACGGTAGCCTTCACAGGAGGAACAAAACTAACTACAGTGACACTTCGAGGCCAAAGGTGTACGCACAAGGACAATTATGATTCACTTGTGAATGGGAGACAGTTCCTTGACAAGGTCAAAACATGAAGACATGGCTCTAGTTAAACCCCAAAATCGTGAAGGAAACCTTCCAGCCATGATTTAAACAAAACCCTTCAACCAAAACGCAGTGGCAACAAAAAACTATCACACATGAAGACTAAAAACTTTGATGAACTTAAAACCATTACGACAGAACCATCCATTTCCATTTAAAACCAAAATTTCACACAGTTGTAGCACCCAGGACAACACAAACCCACACAACTAAGCCAAAAATATTTCATAACTAGAGTGAAGTCAAGAATGGCCAAAAGAGACATACATGTTAATCGAAATCCTTAAGATGGGAGGTGGTCGAGCAGTTTCACCCTGCCAAAAATCCGGAGCGCGAACACAACATCAAGATCAAACAATAGTCCAACTAGGGTGGCATCCAACTGGAAGGGTAAAGGTGATGTGCAGTAAATGCACTTCGCCTCCACCCATATCTCATTTACTCTACATTACATGCCAACGAGCCCCCCATTACCACCATTAATCAACCAATGCATTGAGAATATCAACATATTTAAACCATAACATAATATGAATTTCGTATAACAATTCAACCATTTGGATTGTTACTTTTCCAAATGCGCCACCCATGTTTATATTCCCAATATAACTCAAATAAATCGCTTGAACACTATGCAATCTAAACGATCATGTATAGAATCATCACTAATAGCGTGATCAACATCACCCGAACCATAGCATAATCACCAAAAAAATCGCAAAACCATTACTTGCATGAGCCACCAATGTTATTAACACATGTATATCAGCTACCTATTACATTTACCAATGCATAACCATTGCATTACCTCCTTGCCAATATGTGCCACCAAATTTTTCACCATATGCATTTATAAAAAATGTAATTTAACAATTGTTTATAGCCAATTCCTTGTTAACTAAGGTTTAACAATAATCAACAAATGCATGTAGTATTGTAGAACTAGGTTCCTTTGCACTCGTTGTAATATTTTTCCTTCTTCAAAACTGCCCTTTATGTGACTTTACTAACATGTTTGTTGTGCAGGTGAGAAAAGGCCAAATACCATATATGAATAGCAGGTTGTAGTATCATGAAGGGAAAACATCTCAAAGATTAACTCATATCAATGACAACCAAATTAACATCAACCATGTAAATTTTTGTAGCACATAACCATAACATTGAAAATGGACAGATCTGCAACTAAATAATTCAAGGGGGTCCCACCTACTAGTATTATTTAGTTTTATAATAATAGGATTTAGGAACACTTTGCGGGAGGAACTAGTTGACGTTTTCAATCGTCAACAGAGATCACAGTGTGAATGCAGGTGGTGTGACAATAGAAATGGTAAATAACACTCATTTGGATGGCAAAGACATCCAGAGGAGCGTTTATAAATTGAGATTCGGTTTACAACGGTCACATCGAGGATAATGATGACAAGGTAATACAGGTCGAATTTATGAATAACTTATAGACTCATATGATATTTGGTGTCAGACCATATTCATGGGAGTGTTAGATAATAATGACAAGAGATGTGGTTGTTATGACCGGAACTCGCGAGTATGAAATCAACTGACGACATTGGAATCATGGTTTAACATGCATAAATGTGCGACTCAAGTCATTCATATGGAACGATGTTGAATTATGGGATTATGAAGTTTCTTTACCAGATAAATAGAAGGCATGAAATTGATCATGTAAGAGACACAATTACCTCGTACTTCTCAACATAGGAATGTTTTCTTCATAAGGAAATGTAGACGAGGATTTACAGAAGTTCGTGGTAGGGAGTGTGTCATGATTCGAGAGTAACCTATGTTTAATACATAATTAGTCTAATTTCTTAATAAAATGAAAAATTGTTGAGTTTATACGTCCTAGTACTTAAAAGACTTAAATCGAGCAACAAAACTTGAATATATGATAAGAGCTACCAACACCTTATTACCAGTACCGGATCACATGAGTACTAGATGGACGCAGAGTTGTACTCAATATCGTAATAGCTCATACCTCCTCCTTTGGTACTGGATTAGCACAAAGGCGACCATCAGTACTGGATGAACGAAGAAATGTTGTTCAGTACTGGATGAACGCATAATTTCTCCTTTGGTACTGGATGAGCACAGAGGCAACCATCGGTACCAGATGAACGTAGAGATGTGGTTGAGTACCGAATGAGCACATAATTTCTCCTTTGGTATTGGATGAGTACATAGGTGACCATCAGTACCAAATGAATTTAGAGATGTGGTCTAGTACCAGATGAGCACAGAGGCAAACATTGTATTCTGGTACTTGAGGAGAATTTGATACAGTACCTAGAGGTATTGCTTTGTAGACTGAAACTTTTTTAGGCTGCACTTTGTAGAAGTAGTTGGTGTTTTCTGGTGTTCTGGAAGAGGAACTGTGATATGATTCAACTAAAAAACCATGTTGGTGAGACAAATACCAATCACTAGATGGAGGAACTCTAAATTTGTATCAGAATAAAGAAAAATAATCTGGTGATTGGGCTCCAAGTTCTGTGACAAGAAGGCACTCTATAGTTGGATGAACACATGTTGAGATTTAGAACCTTCCTCTTTTGGAACCAGGATGATCATTGCTCTTGTTGGCACCTCCTTTTTATTGCAGGAATAATAATCCTAACTACTATGTTTTTGTGGATTTTTCTCGAGCCCAGATTATTTAATGGTCACCGGTGTTTTCAATTTTAAAGAGTCTGAAAAACTTAAAGAAAACTCTATATATTGTCTCGTGGATTTTTCTCGAGCCCGAGCTAGTTCCTACTTGCCGGTATTTTCAATTTTTAGGAGTATGAAAAACTTAAAAAAAACTCCATATAATGTCCCATGGATTTTTCTCGAGCCCGAGCCAGTTCCTTCTCGCCGATATTTTTAATTTTAGGAGTCTGGAAAACTTAAAGAAAACTCCATCTAGTAGATATCCTCCTTATTCATTTATCTACATGATAACACAACCAACTTTTTGTTTTTTTGTTAGTTACATCGAAAAAGGAAAAGTTCTATCTAATTAACAAATATGTACATACCCAAATTAATTCACGCAATCAAACTTATTGTGGTGGATAGGTGAAAGCCCCTTGCTTACCAGTTTCATTTCGGAATTCTGAAGAACATTTTGGACAAAATCCTCTTTGAATAGAGGCTTATGATAAAACTTCAATTGATGCCCATTTACGACAAATCGATTCTGATTATCATCAATAGTCTTTATCTTTACTGAACCATTGTCATAAATTGTATCAACTTCATAGGATCCCAACCATCTAGTAGATAATTTACCATTAAAAATTTTGAACCTACTATCATACAAGAGGGCCCAATAACTTGACTGAAAAGACTTGTTTTTGATGTACTTGTCATGACATTTAGTCCTTTGTTCTTGTATAAGGATGGTCCTTTGAAGAACATCTTTTCTGATCTCGTCAAGCTCATTTAATTGTAATAGCCTCTGTTTTTTAGCCTCATCTAGATCCATCCCTAATTGCATGGCAGTCCTAAAGATTTTTACTTGAAATTTTATGGGAAGTAGCACCTGCTTCCCATACACCAACTCATAAGGTGTATGGCATGTTTTATTTCTCCAAGTTGTCCTATAGGCCCATAATGCCTAAGGTAACCTATCAACCCAGTATTTGTGATGCAACTAAACAATCTTGGTAAGAATAGACTCTATCACCTTGTTAGTTGATTCCACCTGCCCATTTGCTTGAGGGTGATAAGGCGAAGATTGTCTATGTTTGATTATGTATTGTTCAGTAAGAGCTTTGACCAAATTGGAGGTGAATTGGGTTCCTTGGTCAATGACTATTTCTCAAGGTACACCGAAACGAGTAAATATTTCTTCAAAGATAAAGTCTACAACAAATTGTTCATTAGCAGAATAAAAAGCTTTAGCTTCTACCCATTTGGTTACATAATTTGTGCAGACCAAGATGTACTTCTTCCTTCGAGACACAGGGTTAATAGGTCCTATAAAATCCAAAGCCCATTTTTCAAAAGGTTCAATTACTACCTAAGCTTGGAGGGGCATCTCATCTACTGCAGTAGGTTTTCCCATCCTTTGGAAATCATCACAGTTGGCCACATACTTCTTTGAATCTTTGAAAATAGTTGGCCAATAGTAGACAGACTGTAAAATAGTGTATGTTGTCCTTTTATCAGCAAAATGGCCTATGCATGGACCATCATGACAGGCTTTGAAAATATCCTGCATCTCATCCTCCCGAACACACCTTTTGATCACCAAATCAGGGCCAATTCGATATAAGCAATCATCATGCCACATGTAATTGGCACTTAGCTGGACAATTCTTTGTTTCTCTCGAGAGGACATATGTTGAGGTAGATTTCCTGTTACAATATAGTTGTCTACATCTGCATACCAAGGAATGTAAATAGAAATGGAAAATAGATTCTCATCCAGAAAATCATCATCTATTGTAGTATTATCACCTGCATGACTGAGTCTAGACAAGAAATCAACATCTAAATTATCTTTTCCAGGCCTATCAATGATGGTGATATTGAATTCTTGTAGTAATAATAGCCATCTAGTCACTCTAGCATTTGTAACAAGCTTGTTCATTAAAAATCTTATGGTTGAATGGTCGGTATGTACAAAGACTTCATACCCTGTTATGTAGTGTCTAAACTTGTTGATGGCATGTACTACTGAAAAAAAAAAATCTTTTTTCGTGACAGTGTAATTTACTTTAGTAGGTGAAAGATTCTTTCTAACAAAGTATATAGCATAAGGGATCTGGCCTTCCCTTTCTCCTAATAAATCCCCCAAAGCGGTATTTGAGGCATCTATGCAAATATGAAAAGGAAGAGACCAGTTTGGTCCTCTCAAAACAGTGGCACTTGACAGCTTTGTTTTCAAAATTTAAAAGGATATTTGACATTGTTCATTCCAACAAAATTCAACCTCTTTTGTTAATAGTTTGAATAGTGGGGTAGATAGATTCGTAAAATTTTGAATGAACCTCCTATAGTAACCAACATGCCCTAAAAAACTTATGATTTCTTTCTGTGAGTTAGGGTTTTTGATTTGGGAAATAATGTCAATCTTGGTAGGGTCTACTCTATTTATTCCAGTACCATAGATGTTGTGACCTAGAACAATTCCTTCAGTGAGCATCATTCTAGACTTTTCATGACTGATGAAAAGGTTGGTTTCTTTACACCTAACCAATACTTTCTCCAAATTGTCCAATGCCTGTTGGAAATCATCTCCATACACTATGAAGTCATCCATGTAGACTTCTACATAGCCATGGATCAAGTCAGAGAAAATGGCCAAGACAACCCTTTGAAAGGTAGCAAGGGCATTACATAAACCAAAAGGAAGAACCCTATAGGCATAGGTCCCCCATGGATAGGTAAATGTGATTTTGTCCTGGTCTTCTAGTGAAATTTGGATTTGATTGTAACCACTAAACCCATCTAAGAAAGAAAAATACCTCTTCCCAGAAAAAGTGTCCAAGACCCGGTCTATGAAAGACAAATTAAAGTAATATCTATAGGTATCTTTGTTCAATTCTTGAAAGTCCACACAAATCCTCCATTTACCATTTTTCTTAGGGACAATAACTAATGGGGAGACCCACTTGCTATCTTATATAGGGTAGATGAAAGTGGCTTGCAGGATTTTATGGAGTTCTTCTTTCACTATGTCTTTCAAGGATGGGTTCATTCTTCTTTGGGGTTTCCTAATAGGTTTGATCTAATCATTAGTGTAAATATGATGCATACAAGTGGCTGGGTGGATCCCTTTCATGTCAGAGTAATCCCATGCAAAAACACCAGATTTCCCTTGAATCATTTGTAGCAACTTTTGTTGATGATCTATTTCTAAGCTAGCATTGATATACAAAGATTTTCCAGGACTGATTTCAACAACCTGGACAACTAATTCTTTCCCTTCATCTATTTGTGAAACGGTGTCTATTGTAGAGGTGGAGGGGTGACAAATTTCTTGGAATTCAAAGCTAAAGATATGTGTATATTCAGGAAAATAATGAGGATATTCAATGCATTCTGAATCAACCAAGAATAGGATTAAGATTTGTTCTTTGGTTTTCTCTTGAAATCCTTTTACCTGTTCGAGTATCAACAAGGGATGAGTACATTCCTCCTCCCCATGGGGATTCTCCAACCAGAGAGGAACTTCAGTGGTTGGTTGGGCAGGGGGAAAAAGGATAAGTTTTTGACTTTCAGTGCCATTGGAAATTGTCATCTCTCCAAACCGATAACTAATAAATGCATCAGTAGTGGCCAAACAAGTTTGGCCAAGTACTACTGGATGTCCTAGTTTGGAGGATTTGGGATGAATCCCTAAGAAATCCACAGGGTATTCCCAAGAAGCCAAGGTAATTGTTATATCGTCTAAACTTCCTAGTGGGGTGATGACTGATTTGTTTGCGAGCTTCAGGAAAGTTTGTGTTGGTATTAGGTGATTTAGTTGCAGTGTTTTCATAGTGTGAACCAACATAACATTTATTGTTGCCCCTAAATCAATAAGTGTGTTTGGCAAAGAAACTCAGTTAATTTCTATGGTTACTATTGGGTTTCCTAAATCACTACATTTGGATGGAATTTATGATATAAACTCTGATAATTTTCTAACCACCTGTATGAAAGAAGGCTCCTTCCTCTTCCTCCCTGGATTTTTAATGCAAATATCCCTTACAATCTTAACATAAATAAGTATATCCTTGATGGCCTGAAGTAGGGGAATATTCACACATATATTTCTAAGTTCAGTCTCTAGATTATTTCCTAGAGGTTCCTCAGATTTCTTCACAAGTAACCTTTCTGGATAAGGAAGAGGATTCATTTTATGAGGTGTTTCTGCTGAGTGAGAAGGGTGAGGAGGAGTTTCTTGTTGTATAGGGGTGTTTCTTTCTTCATTTAATTGGTTATCCATTTTTCCTTCTCTTCGAATTGTTTGATTATCCATTTGTTCTTCTTCTTGAATAACCATAGTAGGATTTGGTTTCTTTACAACCCTCCCCGATCTTAATTCAATTCCATTAAATGGAGCAAGAGTTATTACATAAGCGGGGAAGGTTTCTACTTCAAGGTTTTGTACAAATTGTGTAGTTCTATTATTTGGATTAGGAATAGGTTGTGAAGGAATAGGGGTAGACTTAGGAGGGTTTGGAATAGGTGCATCTTGTTGCTGTAGATTTGGATTCATAGGCAGTGCAATTTGTTGCTGCAGCTATGGAGGTGGAGGAAGAACAGAAGGATTAAATCCTGGGAGCCACTGAGAAATATTGGAAGGGTATTGTGCGTAGGTGGGAAAGGTTGTTGGCTGAAAGGTAACATTCTCATATGCATGTCCTCTCCACCCTTGTTGCCAAGGTTAGATTTGTGGCTATTGTGGTGATCATTGAGGGTAAGACATGGGAGGTACCCATTGTTGTTGTGAATGGTGTGTAGTAGGGTCTGCAAACATATTGGGATTTGTTTGTCTCCATGGTCTCTTGGGGGGGGTAGGATGTTTCATGAGGCTCTCCCCCTCCTTTGAAAATAGATTTAATTTTAGGCAAAGAAGGGCACTCATTGGTAGGGTGATTCTCTATACAGAGGCCACATATTTCGATAACATTAAGGGGGCATTCCTTTTCAGGGTGCTTTCTCCTACACCGATGACAGAAAATTGCCAAAGTAGCATTTTCTTCTTCTTGTTTCCTTTTAATTTTAATGGTATCAAGTTAGGAACTGGTGGTGTTTAGGATGTTTTTTTTAAATTTTTCTAGTAGATTCCCCAATTCAATCTTAGTAAAACCCTCTAGTGTATGTTTAACAATTATGTTTGTAGGATCCCTTACACTTTTTCATGTTTTGGCTTGACTCCAAGAGTATCTTTTACAATACTCTGCTATGTCTACAAATGGATTTTGGTACACATATTTAGAACTCATGAATTTTAGTAATTCAATGCAGTCATCCCTCACACCCTTTATGAATATATTCCTAACTGTGGTTGTATCTAAGGAATTTTTTTTTGTCTTTTGGTAGTTGTATAGGAACCTCTCTAGGCAATCCTCCAAGATTTCTTCCTCAGATTGTTGTATTTTGAATATGTCATTCCTGGCATCCCTAGGTCTACAGTAATATTGATATTTGTGGAGGAAGGTCTCCTTCATACCATCTGAAGATAAGAATATAATGTGTTCTCCTAGGCTCATAAACCACCTTAGTGCTTAATCTTTAAGTGTAGCTAGAAAAAGTTTTAAGTTTTGTGCATTATCAGTGTAATTATAACTCCTACATAGTATATCAAATTCAAACAAAAATGAATCAAGATATTCTGTTGACATACCATAGAAGTGAGGCAGCAAGGACAATGGAATATTCTTCATAGAAACATCCCTAGCAATGTCTAGTATCGGGAATCCAAATGTCTCTGTTTCATTAGATGCATTTCCTTCCTCTTCTACCACATCTTCGAACAGGTTGTAGGGTGGTGGTGATGTTAACCTATCTATTTTTGTTGTATGTAGTTCAATAAGAAAATAATTAATAACATAATACTATGTTTCTATAATTTCTAAATGCTTCACACAGCTGTAAACTTAGAAGATAAAACTGATAACAAAACTTCTCAAACAAAACTCAATTAAAAGACTCTTTCTTAGGTGACAAGTCTGTTCATTCCAGGCCTATGAAATGGAGAGATAAATTTAAGATATTGTTCCCTATAGTAATAGAAAAAAGTAATCACCAGTCAACTTTTAGTCACTCTTAGACAAAATTCAATCATACCTCAATTCTATTCAATCAAACCTTTTTAGTACATAAAACAACCATCTTCATTATGGAACATGAAGGTAAGAGATGAAGTCCTATGGTTCCTGTACCCACTAATAAAACCATTATTACAAACTCAAAATAATAAAATTTTCTTGCTTAACAATCCCACATATCAAAATCTTATCAATTGGTGTTAACCTGTAGAAGTGGAAAGGAAACTATCTACTATGTCCAATGTCTAACTACTCACAATGATTCAGAAGAAAGTGATTCTATGCTTAACTTTAAAATGTGTTTTAAATCATTGACAACACACAACTATTAAATGTGCACACTCACACAATCAAACAAAGCATGTATAGGGAGTTTTAACTTGGTTGGGGTGGTGGGCCCTTGCCAAACCAACAATGTACCTCTAAAGAGATAATAGACTAAAATATTCTAATCATACTCATGAATTTCACAACAGATCATTTGTATTCCTTCAACTTGTATATTGAATCAACAGTTCATCATCTCGTACATGATGGCAATATGTATCATTATATCATTGTTTCTTACTTCATTACATACACACCCTATTCTATCACCTATACAACATCCCTTATAAAGAAGGTGAGTCGTTACTATGAATATCTAAGGATAATTATCAAATAGTTTTTAAAATATTAAAATTGGAAATTCATATCGAATTTCGAGGGATGGAATTCATCCTCATGACACGAAGTGCATGAGTGATGAAGTCTATCGTGATCTCAAAAACTAATTTAGAGACTTCGATCCAACTGACTTCTTGGAATCTCCATCAACATACTCATTCAACAGGTGAATTCTAGAAATAGGGGTTTGGTACCGGATGAACACAGTTACAACCATGAGTACCGGATTAGGTGCCAAGGTCGTACCAAATCAGGTGCAAGATTAGTATCAGATGCAATGTTGAGTATGTTGGTACCAGATGTAATGTTGTGCAGGTACTGGAATAGGTGAAGCCTTGGTACCGGAATAGGTGGAGCCTTGGTACCAGAATAGACTGGGTACTGAATCGTGCCATAGTTGTAGTACTAGAATAGACTAGGTACCGTATCACGCCATAGTTGCAGTACTTGATCACGCTATAGTTGTAGTATCAAAATAGTGAGGTACTGGATCAATGTTGCTTAAGAGTTGAGTGATTAGGATCATACATAATCAATAATTTAATCAAATTAACTCAATAAAACTAAACAAATCATGCCTTAATCATAAGTTACCTCTCTATGCATATGGACAAGGTCATAAAGTGTATTTCTGGAGGAAACAATCAATTATATACACATAGCATAGGTATAATAAGATCATATAGAGAGTAATATAGGACATTAGAAGTATCAAAATGGAGACTCAACAACATCTCGGGTTCTTTGGTTCCACCTTCTATGCCTTGATTCCTAAGGAGAAAAGAAGCAATCTTGATGCAAGGAGTCAGAAGTGATGCTTGTATGCTTGGAAAAAACAAACAAAAAACCCTTTCATGATTCTACTTCCAAAGAATGTAGAAAAGTTGAACTAATTCATTTTGATTTGTGTGACGCTATGCATGTTCCTTCCGCAAATGGAAACAAATATATCATGACATTTATTGATGATTACACCAACATGTGTTGGGTGTAATTTCTTAAAGATAAATCACATGAATTTGAAACATTTAAAAATTTTCAAGGGTGGATTCAAAATGAAGCTCAGTGTTGTATATGATCTCTTCACACTGATAATGGAAGAGAATATACTTATAATGAATTTTAAATCTACCTTCGCCACCATGGGATCAAACATCAAACCACAGTTCCATACAATCCCCAACAAAATGGTGTGGCTGAATAAATGAACAAGTCACTCCTAATTGTTTCATGATGCTTTTCAAGAATGTTAAATTGATGTTTTGGGATGATGTTGTTCTATCTGTAGTTTATGTGAAAAACATGTGTCCATATCATGCTCTTAAAAAACATGACACCATATGAAATGTGGTATGACCACATTCCTTTGGTGAGGCATCTCAGGGTCTTTGGTTCCACCTGTTATTCCTTGATTCATAAGGAGAAAATAAGAAATATTTATGCAAGGAGTCGGAAGTGCATCTTCTTGGGGTACTCAAATACCTCGAATGGGTATCATCTTTATGATGAGACAAATAAGAATTTCATCCTTTCCAGAGATGTGATATTTCTTGAATCTACCAAGAAAGATGAAATTGTTGAGAGGAAGTTTTATCATTTGGACATATTTTCTCGTTTAAAAACATATCATGAATTTGAGGATGAGATTCCACATATTGAAGGGGTGATCCCTATCTTGGGTCAATCTCTGGAATATCCTTTTGTAGCACCATCTCCCCCACGTGAATAAGTTCCTTCCACTTCATTAGAACCTGAAGATCACTTAGATGATGAGATCAAGAAGATTGAAAAGTTGAGGCTTGATGAGAACTCAACACCATCTCAATCAGATGAGCAACTGGTACCATCTTATAAAGTTCCACCAAAATAGCCTAAAAAACACTTGAAAGTGTTAATCCTGATGAGGTTTGGAAGATAGGAACCATATTGTCCTCAAAACAATATGGATATGGTCCTCAAAACAAGATATATAATTCAAACTTAGGTGATGTAGATGATATGGATGTTTCATATGATTGTGAGTTGAATTTATCTACTAACCTTGAACCAAATTCCTTTAAAGAATTTTCTTCTCATGATGAATGGAAAGAATACATGCAAAAGGAATATGATTCTCTCATCAAGAATGGGACATGGAAGTTGGTGGACCCTCCATATGGAACCAAACCGATTGGAAAAAAATGTGTATTCAAGAACAAATGCATATCATATGTACCACTTGACAAGCACAAATAAAGGTGCATGGAAAAAGGATTTACACATAAACAAGGTGTTGATTATGAGGAGACTTTTTCCCCCACAACAAAATGGGCTACCATACACACTCTATTTTCCATGGAAGCACAAAATGAATAGAAAATTCATCAAATATATGTGAAGACTTCATTATCGAATGGATACCTAAAAGATAATGTGTTCATGTCTCAACCAAAAGGCTTTGTTGTTAAGGGACAAGAACGTAAGGTATGCAAGATGTTGTGAGGGAAATATCCTTACGGACTAGCAAATAGGGTTATACTTTGCATGCAGATATGACCAAGAGAAAATCTACTTTCTACCTTCTTCCCCAGACTTAAATCCCATTTCTTTTCAGTAAATACATGGCCAGATCAACCTACCTTGTTCCAGGCGTTCTATGTTGATCCTCTTTCGCACTTGATCACTTGTTGATAGTTCTCCTTCCAAAGCTGACCTGCATACAAGACAAGCAAAAACTACACATGCGTCTTACCTATAGATTAACGGGTTAGAGATTCAAACATGTACTTAACAAACTATGAATAACTCATCAATTGGGATGGGAAAAGAATTTTCTTTATTACTTTGAATGAGTCAACTTAAAAAAAGTCGAGACTGGCCACCACTCCGCGAACCTGATCCTAGGCTCCTCTTCAACTGTCCTCAAACTTATTTGCTTAGTATCTCTTCTTACACAAGGATGGCTAAAGGGTTGGGACAATAGGAATATGAAATTGGGCAGAGTTTCTTTACTCTCTTTTTCTTCTTCCAAATGGGACCCCTAGCCCTTCTTTTATAGGCTAGAAGAAGCTAGGTATTTGGACGAACCCTCGGCCATGCATGGCTGGGAGTTTTAGTTAACTCACCCAAAGCTCTGTGTTCCATCCATAACTTTCCTTTTTTCGTGCTTTTGTCGGTCCACGTGGGTTGTTTTAGGTTAGCTAGTGTGTACACTCGTGCAGTAATGGAGTAGGGCGTGTGGGCCCTTATAAAAGAGGTTTTTTAAAGAGTTTTTTAGCCGTGATTTTGGCAAAGAAGGGATATGAGATGGCCTAATTCCAGGTAAGAATGTATGGTGCAATTTAGGGTTATAATAGATGCCCCCTAATGTGTGAGGTCAGAAGAGCATCTGATGGCCGAAATACATTACCAATATTTACTGATGTGTCGAACAAGTGAGCCCAGGGACCGGGAATCGGGAGGCGCCGTCTACAAAATAACAAATGTCTCACCGAGGCGGGCATACCCATGCTCAAGATAAAATAGAATCATGGTTACCAATCAAATACACTGTATATCCATGTCAAATAACTATATAAAGTGTAGCCGCAAACAATACACAACAGAGCTACATCTCGAAATAAAAAAGATATACATATAGAGTATCCATCTTCTAGAAGCTGATATGGTATGATGGCTGGAGATGAGATCTTTAGAGCTCGAGCAACAACTTCAAAATCTTCAAAACTCAAAGTAGGAGTGTAATATGAGTGTACGACTTCACTACCTAGAGGTCTTCGACGACTCATTGGTCATGGACTAGATAATCTTGATAATTGATTTCGAACAAAGACTTGATTGGACATTCAGGATGGTCAGGTATGAGGGAAAGAGACAAATTGCAGAGGGGTCGACTCAGTATTGGTAGAAACTTCCCTTGGACAATAGCACGACAAATGATGAGACTTAGGCAGCATGGCATTAATCATAAGTTTATGAAGCAGGAGGAAAAACAAACTCTCCATATGTTTGGAAGAATAACCAAACATGGAGGACACAACTCTATGTAGCGAGAACAACTTCCTAAGGTCGAACTACATCCCATAGTTTGACGAACAAACGGACATGTGTGATTTATCCAAGGGTGACTCATTATGATGCCAATAAATAAAATACTTTTCCCTTCCTCTTTTGGGGGTATATTTGATTTTTTTGTCTTTTTCAATAATTTTGGAAAAAGAATAAAGGAATGTTTACGTTACAATGGAGGAATGAGTGTTGCAAACATACAAGTTCAAGGCACAAGGACAAGACTGATGTTCAAAATAATGATACTCGAGAAAAATCCTCCGGGGGCCAAGGGTGTTAAAACACAGAAGCAAACTGTTACAAGGCTGGCGTATAAGATATGAAAACACGATTAACAAAACATACAATGGTAACATCCTTCGATGTAATTTTTAACAAGCCCAGAGTGTAGTAACCCGATTTAAATTAACGTTATATTTATAACTAATTACTTAATTTCTAATTTCTATGAGCTCTACAAGAAGTAAAATATTCATAATTTACAATCTATCTCCATACTTACGTAAATAAAATTTGGCAATGAGTACTAAATTTAAGTAAACAAACTATAAATTTGAGTTTAAATACCTCGCTCTGATGCTATCCGCAACAA
>JZKD02S0502741.1:211484-229448 GCA_000966675.3 Picea glauca | reverse complement strand
AAGAAGACTCCTAATTAAACTCTAACTAAGATCTAGTTAGGCGATACTTCTTCAATGAGAATCTGGGGAACAAAGGGACAACTAGGAGTGAAAATAGGAACACATTGAAGAATGTGAGGAATTTTTAACTTTTTAAATAAAATAAAATTGGTAAATACTGGTGTAACTTGGGGAGAATCTGACAAGTGTGTGAGTGAATAATCCAAATTAAATTAACTAAAAAGTTAATTATATGTGCATGAGGACATGTGTCAATGAAGAAATATTCTATAAAAACAAATAAGGTAGAAGGGAAAGAGATCTGATTTTCAGAGCATTGTTATGCTACCAAAATTTTATCGGACTGTGTTTTACTTGTGAGAGTTGGGATACCAAGCTTGTAAAAAGAGTGGAAGCTTTCCGTTGCAAGGGAAAGTCTTGGAGCTATTTTGTTGGTTTCTTATGTGTGGACCCTTTGCAGCTCGGGGGGATAAGGGGGAAGAAGAGTACCCCTAGCATTGGCTGGGAGGTATTGGTGAAGTCTTTATGATTAGAAAGCAAAGGAAAGGAAGGAGCGCAAGACTTTGAAGGCATCTTCATTAAGCAACAATTCTTTGGTTCTAGTATTTTTATATTCTGAATTTTATTCTTAGTATTAGTATAGTTGTATGTTAGACTAATAAGGCAACTGTAGAACCACTGGATGTATTGCATGCCAATCATTACAATTATTGTCAATGAATATTATTTCAGAGTTTATTATTTTTGTTGCACCTCTTTGGTCACCTAAATGAGCAAAATAATGGTGCTTACAATCCCACTTGGGTTAGCTAGGTAAGACAATAGTAAAGAAAAGGGTTAGAAAGATAAAGCATAAAAGATAAGAAAATAATTAAACTAAGAATGATAAAAATAATTAAACTATAGTGCATAAGAACATAAGGACAAGGAACAAACAATACTCATGCCACCAATGGAAATGATTGTATTAGTGGAAAGAAAACACCAAGAAGAAATAGAGACTTTGGGTCCCCTCTTCCTCCAAAGGAGGGCTCTTGAACACCCAAATATTGAGCTCTTCTTACAAATGAGAAACTAGGATGAAATGGTGAAGAGAATCCAAAGCACATTCATTCTAGAGGTGATATGAATGGCTAAGTTTAATGGTGCTAGCATACTCTTGATGAGGAAAGAGGATCCTCCAAGAGAATACCAGAAACATAACAATATAAATGAATTCCTTGAAAATGTAGTGCACCCATGGCTTCATTTTATAGCATAACTTTGAGTCATTATTCAACCAACTTTTAGTGTGAAGAAGGGTCTGTTTAGGGCACATTTAGGTCTTTGACTAGCCACCCGGCTGAATTCGACCGAGATTTGGATGTCAAATCGACTTGGAAGCTGAACCAGAAGTGGGTGGGAGGCCGACCAATATCATAAATGCGTCGTTCTGATTTGTGCGAGACTTTTTGCGTCCACAGTCACGCATCAGGTGCATGTGCATTTTTCCAGCATTTTCAACTGGCACACGTGCGCGTGCTTCCTGTATATCCTTAGCGCATGCTAATTTTATAACTGGTTGTATAGTTTCGGACCTTTTGGAAATGCATTTTTGGTAATTTTTGGTCCATGGGTGAACTAATAGATATTTGAAGATGTTGGATTCATGTAACCATTTGCGGACGAAATTTCAGTGATAACAGATGGCCCCTGATGGATGAGGTTAGGAGCATACGTATAGCCAAAATTCATCAATGTTTCTTCTATTGAGATTACTATTGTAAGAAAGAGAAAAAATGAGAGTATCAAGAGAGACCCGTTGGAGGGAGAGGGGAACCTGTAGTACCCAACCTTTCGCAAGGTGTGAAAAATAAATTGTGTACAAACGAGGCGGGCATACCCCATGCTCATGTCATGTAACTCAAAAATGTGGAATACAGTAACTGAAATAGTGTGTTGGTGTAGATCACTACAGCACCCTCCGGAGCGGTTTGATAATGATAGAGGACAATTCTAATGATGAACAAACTCTAAAAAAAAATGTAAGGACACCTGTGAGAGGTGTCAATGATACGCAGGCATTGATATCCTGTCAAATTTCAGAGGTCTTCGACATATATGAAAAAAGTTGCAATAGTCGTGAAGTAAGACCCACCGTAACATGAGAAAGTGTTGAAGTCAAATGTTATGGGGGTCATCGACAACAGAGAGAAATAATGGTTCTCCCTTTGTCATCCGAGACTCCTCATTATAAAGGTAATGAGAGTCAAGATACCGTCTCCCTTCTGTAAACTGTGATGATGTTGACAAAAAGGGAGACACGAATCCAAAAAGAAAAGGGCTTCGTGAAATCCACTAGATGAGATCAGGAACTGATGAGGTACATGGACGAAGTCAAGATGCAGTGAGACTCCAGACTGCCCTTGGTTGGGGAGATATGTGAAGTATAAGTGGCATCAACCGTTCAAGTACGTCGAGTGTCAGGGGGACATCCAGATGTGGGAAAAGTTGTGCCAGAGGTGGGACAAAGTGAACAAACTCAGAGAGCAGAGGTAGGGGACCTGTGGGATACTTAGGGTTTATGGGCGATGTCAACAGGAGTAGGTGATAAGGAAGGCCCCAACCAAGGGTGACATGGGTTGCATTTTCCAAAAAGGAAGAAGGTCGCCAAAGGTGACGACAAAAAGATATGTAAAATGCTGGAAACGACTTTGTACAATTACCAAATGAATAAATAATAATTTGGGATGAGTGTTCAAATACATAAATGAGTGCCCCAGTGCAATATGGCTTGGCCGATGAGGGTGCAAGTTGCTTGGAGAACGGGTGGAGGCCCCATAGGTGGGTTTTTGTATAAGGTAAATGAATGGAGGGAAATATGCAGATGGTCAAACTGATGGTGGATGAAATGGATGGTTAATGATGTTGTGGGAGTGTAGTCAAAATAAAACCATGAGGAAGTACCCTAGGAGTCCATTGGGTAGGCTAGAAAAATGAAGAGAAGGAGTATGTGGTTGATTTGCGACATGATGTAAGACTATCGAGACTCCCATCCCTAAATGGGGAGAACAACATGAGTGTCAAAGTGCATGGGGGGGGACGATGAATGGGACAACTCATGTGGGTGAGAGTGCTACCGAGTGACAGTACTGAAATGCGGTGGAGGGGACGGGATTGCAGATCCGGACATGGGGATCCTAGAGGTAAAAATTGGAGGGTGTCACCGGGAGATGCATCTTGATATTCAGAGGGAATGAATGCATGCCAGTGTTGAGGATATACTTGAATGAAGACTACTGAGATATGATGATCAAGTACTTGCACACATGAAAAACAAATACCTGAAGTGAACGATATCTGAAGAGAAAGATCATATAACGGTTATTCAATAATGTAAGCATGCGTACCTGAGAGGAATATGAGAAAAATGCCCCCCCCGAGGCTAAGGATGAAAAGTGGCTTGGGGACTGTCATGATGTAGATGACGGGGTGTTGATCCCGTGGCTGAAGAAGGATCAAAAAATGGATGCCTGGAGGTCCCTAAATTGAGTCTGGAAGTTTGGGAAAATGGACTATATATAGTTGTAGGGTCCACAATGCCACCTCATTTGTACCTTCTGTGTTATTGAGTGGACGAGCAAGTTTAGAGGAGTTTGGGAGATTTTAGGAGATCAAGGCAGTCGATTCAAGACCAACGAGCTTTAGGTTAGTTGTTGTATCATCCTGCATAGAACTAGGGTTGCTATTTTTGGGTAGGGCTTGTATGGAGGATCGTACGTGGGTTTTTGTAGGTGTGGGCCCCCTAGTGCGCTGGTGATCGAGAAAGTTGTGTGCATGAGTGTGCGCCTGTAATTCAGGCATCCACACATGGGGGCACGTTAATGGGGAGAAGAGGCACGCATGGTATGCGCACCTATTTAAGGCTCAGCAGTGCATGCATGTGCATCTGTAATTCTAACAGCTGCGCATGTGTGCGCCACTGTGTAGTGAACAAGCGTCCTTGTGTGAGTGACAGGACGCATGAGTGCGCATTTGTATGGTCAATAGTCATGCATGAGTGCAGGACTAAGGGATGAACAGGTGCACATGTGTGCGTGCCTGTGGGGAAAACAACCACGCCTTGGAGGCAAAGCTGAAAGGTGTAAAAATTGAGATTTTTTGGAGATTTTGATGTTTGTATGTTTGAGATGGCTGATCAAGTACTGTATATGTGGATGCAGGTGATCATTTGGATGATGTTGATTCATTGGAGAAAGAGATATTGGTCCCAGTTGCAGCAGGCCGTGACTGATGAGGAGCCGGGAGTTCGTGACACTTTGGCAATATGCAGGCTATTGAAGTTCTTTGAGTGCCCCTTAATACGAGCCCAGGAGTTCCTCCTGCAGTTCTTGATTTAGATGTGGAGTCTAAATCTACATTGTTTTATGGTGCGGTGTGAGTAGTTGGACTTCACTGCGGTGGATGATGTATATTTTTTTACAGGGCTCCCTTTTCGGGGAACTCCCTTACCGATAGAGCCCGTAGTACTTGGGGATGGGCAGTCGGTTTTCCTAGTCTGGAGGTATAGTATGAGGGATAACTTTATGTCAGGCTCCATGGTGAGTATTGGGGTGATGGATGCCTTGGTTCATTGTTCTATGGTAGCGATGGTTGTGAGGGTATATGGGTCCCTCGCAACTCAGCGGATCAGTGGTGGTCAGCTGAGGATTATGGAGAGGGCGCTAGGAGGAGAGAATTTTTCCTGGGGCTTGATGCTGCATGCCAAGATGGTAGGAAACCTAGATAGGTGTCGAGCTGCGGACTCAGGGGAGTTTACCTTTGGGTCAATCTTGGTTTTCTGGAGAGGGTGCCTATGTTCATCCCATTGGAATGGGATGTCGTGAAGGAGTAAGCAAAGGAAGCCATGTGCACAAGTAGTGTAATCTAGGACAAAGCACCGTAAAAAGTTAGCTTTGCCTTTTAGGTTTTGTAGTTGGTGTAAATTTCGAGGGGGTGGAATTTCTGTGATGGCTTGGACTTTGAGGGGGTCCATGGTAATGTCACATTGGGACACGATGAACCCAAGGAGGTGCCCAACAGTGATGCAGAATACACATTTGAGGGGATTCAAGCAGATGTTGTATTGACAACACCTTTGGAAGACGTTTCTTAAATCATTGAGATGCTGAGTGTGTTTTGAGTTGTGAGGTCATCAAAGTATGCGAGAATGATATGAGCCAGATCGTGAAAGATGTATGTCATGGCCTGTTGGAAAGTGGAACCAACATTCTTGAGGCCAAATGGCATGACACGATACACAAAGGTGCCCCAAGGGGTAGTGAATGCATTTTTTTACTGATCAACTGGGTGAATTTGGATTTGGTTGTAGCTAGAGAAACCGTCCATGAAGAACAAAGCCTCGTGATCCGTGCAATCATCGATAATATGGTCGATGAAGTGTGTTGGAAAATTGTCTTTTGGACAAGCATGATTGAGGTCACGAAAGTCCATACAGACACAGATAGTGCCCTGTTTTTTGTTGATAGGGATGGGGTTGGAGACCCATGACATATATGCGATGGGGTAGATGAACCCTGCAATGCGTAATTTGTCAATCTTGGATTTGATGGTTGCTGCTTTGGATGGGTGTAGTAGTCGCTTTTTTTGATGGACAGGTGTGATATTAGGCCAGGTGTCTATGCGATGTTCGACAATAGAGGGATCAGGGCCGGGCATCTCTGTGTACGACTAGGAAAAAATGTCCCGGTATTCCTGGAAGAGGGATTTGTAGGCGGTGATTTTTTTAGGAGAGCATGCAACACCAATGGTGATTTCCTTTATAATTCTGGATTTGATGGAAATATCTATTTTAATGGTTGGGGAAATATTGGCCATATTTCCTTCCTCAAAAGCATCGGGGGCAGGGGTAGGGTTATTGAACCAATCTATATGCCACGATGGGAGAAAATATTTGGTTTCGACTGCATATATGGGTTTTTGGTTAGGAGGCGTGAAGGATTCCTATGAAATAAAGAGCACTCTGTGGTGGAGTGCATCCCATGGGCAATCGGGGGTAGTTAACTCATCGATGATATCTTCATCGCAGTGAAACTGTCGTGAATATAGGGAATCGAGAGGAGTGACATTAGTGACTGTCACTGTGTCATTGTCTCCTTTTGATAAAGAAGTAGGGGGATTGATGCAAGGGGATTGTGATGGTTCGCTCGACATAAAACAAATATCAAGATATTGTGGGTTAAAAACGATAGTCGGGTGTAAAATTTCCATAGGAAAATGAACTGGAGAATTGGGGGGATTTGGGGGTAAATCATCGTATAAATCATCTAATAATGATGGAGGAGTAGGGAGTGCTCTAGGATTAGGAGAAGTAATATGAAGAACCTCTGGTGATGGAGTAGGGTTAATCACCAATTCTGAAGGGGGGGTGGAATTTTGAATCAGAGCCATTTAGCGTTGTCTGTATTCAATGATCNATATGTGAAGTATAAGTGGCATCAACCGTTCAAGTACGTCGAGTGTCAGGGGGACATCCAGATGTGGGAAAAGTTGTGCCAGAGGTGGGACAAAGTGAACAAACTCAGAGAGCAGAGGTAGGGGACCTGTGGGATACTTAGGGTTTATGGGCGATGTCAACAGGAGTAGGTGATAAGGAAGGCCCCAACCAAGGGTGACATGGGTTGCATTTTCCAAAAAGGAAGAAGGTCGCCAAAGGTGACGACAAAAAGATATGTAAAATGCTGGAAACGACTTTGTACAATTACCAAATGAATAAATAATAATTTGGGATGAGTGTTCAAATACATAAATGAGTGCCCCAGTGCAATATGGCTTGGCCGATGAGGGTGCAAGTTGCTTGGAGAACGGGTGGAGGCCCCATAGGTGGGTTTTTGTATAAGGTAAATGAATGGAGGGAAATATGCAGATGGTCAAACTGATGGTGGATGAAATGGATGGTTAATGATGTTGTGGGAGTGTAGTCAAAATAAAACCATGAGGAAGTACCCTAGGAGTCCATTGGGTAGGCTAGAAAAATGAAGAGAAGGAGTATGTGGTTGATTTGCGACATGATGTAAGACTATCGAGACTCCCATCCCTAAATGGGGAGAACAACATGAGTGTCAAAGTGCATGGGGGGGGACGATGAATGGGACAACTCATGTGGGTGAGAGTGCTACCGAGTGACAGTACTGAAATGCGGTGGAGGGGACGGGATTGCAGATCCGGACATGGGGATCCTAGAGGTAAAAATTGGAGGGTGTCACCGGGAGATGCATCTTGATATTCAGAGGGAATGAATGCATGCCAGTGTTGAGGATATACTTGAATGAAGACTACTGAGATATGATGATCAAGTACTTGCACACATGAAAAACAAATACCTGAAGTGAACGATATCTGAAGAGAAAGATCATATAACGGTTATTCAATAATGTAAGCATGCGTACCTGAGAGGAATATGAGAAAAATGCCCCCCCCGAGGCTAAGGATGAAAAGTGGCTTGGGGACTGTCATGATGTAGATGACGGGGTGTTGATCCCGTGGCTGAAGAAGGATCAAAAAATGGATGCCTGGAGGTCCCTAAATTGAGTCTGGAAGTTTGGGAAAATGGACTATATATAGTTGTAGGGTCCACAATGCCACCTCATTTGTACCTTCTGTGTTATTGAGTGGACGAGCAAGTTTAGAGGAGTTTGGGAGATTTTAGGAGATCAAGGCAGTCGATTCAAGACCAACGAGCTTTAGGTTAGTTGTTGTATCATCCTGCATAGAACTAGGGTTGCTATTTTTGGGTAGGGCTTGTATGGAGGATCGTACGTGGGTTTTTGTAGGTGTGGGCCCCCTAGTGCGCTGGTGATCGAGAAAGTTGTGTGCATGAGTGTGCGCCTGTAATTCAGGCATCCACACATGGGGGCACGTTAATGGGGAGAAGAGGCACGCATGGTATGCGCACCTATTTAAGGCTCAGCAGTGCATGCATGTGCATCTGTAATTCTAACAGCTGCGCATGTGTGCGCCACTGTGTAGTGAACAAGCGTCCTTGTGTGAGTGACAGGACGCATGAGTGCGCATTTGTATGGTCAATAGTCATGCATGAGTGCAGGACTAAGGGATGAACAGGTGCACATGTGTGCGTGCCTGTGGGGAAAACAACCACGCCTTGGAGGCAAAGCTGAAAGGTGTAAAAATTGAGATTTTTTGGAGATTTTGATGTTTGTATGTTTGAGATGGCTGATCAAGTACTGTATATGTGGATGCAGGTGATCATTTGGATGATGTTGATTCATTGGAGAAAGAGATATTGGTCCCAGTTGCAGCAGGCCGTGACTGATGAGGAGCCGGGAGTTCGTGACACTTTGGCAATATGCAGGCTATTGAAGTTCTTTGAGTGCCCCTTAATACGAGCCCAGGAGTTCCTCCTGCAGTTCTTGATTTAGATGTGGAGTCTAAATCTACATTGTTTTATGGTGCGGTGTGAGTAGTTGGACTTCACTGCGGTGGATGATGTATATTTTTTTACAGGGCTCCCTTTTCGGGGAACTCCCTTACCGATAGAGCCCGTAGTACTTGGGGATGGGCAGTCGGTTTTCCTAGTCTGGAGGTATAGTATGAGGGATAACTTTATGTCAGGCTCCATGGTGAGTATTGGGGTGATGGATGCCTTGGTTCATTGTTCTATGGTAGCGATGGTTGTGAGGGTATATGGGTCCCTCGCAACTCAGCGGATCAGTGGTGGTCAGCTGAGGATTATGGAGAGGGCGCTAGGAGGAGAGAATTTTTCCTGGGGCTTGATGCTGCATGCCAAGATGGTAGGAAACCTAGATAGGTGTCGAGCTGCGGACTCAGGGGAGTTTACCTTTGGGTCAATCTTGGTTTTCTGGAGAGGGTGCCTATGTTCATCCCATTGGAATGGGATGTCGTGAAGGAGTAAGCAAAGGAAGCCATGTGCACAAGTAGTGTAATCTAGGACAAAGCACCGTAAAAAGTTAGCTTTGCCTTTTAGGTTTTGTAGTTGGTGTAAATTTCGAGGGGGTGGAATTTCTGTGATGGCTTGGACTTTGAGGGGGTCCATGGTAATGTCACATTGGGACACGATGAACCCAAGGAGGTGCCCAACAGTGATGCAGAATACACATTTGAGGGGATTCAAGCAGATGTTGTATTGACAACACCTTTGGAAGACGTTTCTTAAATCATTGAGATGCTGAGTGTGTTTTGAGTTGTGAGGTCATCAAAGTATGCGAGAATGATATGAGCCAGATCGTGAAAGATGTATGTCATGGCCTGTTGGAAAGTGGAACCAACATTCTTGAGGCCAAATGGCATGACACGATACACAAAGGTGCCCCAAGGGGTAGTGAATGCATTTTTTTACTGATCAACTGGGTGAATTTGGATTTGGTTGTAGCTAGAGAAACCGTCCATGAAGAACAAAGCCTCGTGATCCGTGCAATCATCGATAATATGGTCGATGAAGTGTGTTGGAAAATTGTCTTTTGGACAAGCATGATTGAGGTCACGAAAGTCCATACAGACACAGATAGTGCCCTGTTTTTTGTTGATAGGGATGGGGTTGGAGACCCATGACATATATGCGATGGGGTAGATGAACCCTGCAATGCGTAATTTGTCAATCTTGGATTTGATGGTTGCTGCTTTGGATGGGTGTAGTAGTCGCTTTTTTTGATGGACAGGTGTGATATTAGGCCAGGTGTCTATGCGATGTTCGACAATAGAGGGATCAGGGCCGGGCATCTCTGTGTACGACTAGGAAAAAATGTCCTGGTATTCCTGGAAGAGGGCTTTGTAGGCGGTGATTTTTTTAGGAGAGCATGCAACACCAATGGTGATTTCCCTTATAATTCTGGATTTGATGGAAATATCTATTTTGATGGTTGGGGAAATATTGGCCATATTGCCTTCCTCAAAAGCATCGGGGGCAGGGATAGGGTTATTGAACCAATCTATATGCCACGATGGGAGAAAATATTTGGTTTCGACTGCATATATGGGTTGTTGGTTAGGAGGCGTGAAGGATTCCTATGAAATAAAGAGAGCTCTGTGGTGGAGTGCATCCCATGGGCAATCGGGGGTAGTTAACTCATCGATGATATCTTCATCGCAGTGAAACTGTCGTGAATATAGGGGATCGAGAGGAGTGACATTAGTGACTGTCACTGTGTCATTGTCTCCTTCTGATAAAGAAGTAGGGGGATTGATGCAAGGGGATTGTGATGGTTCGCTCGACATAAACCAAATATCAAGATATTGTGGGTTAAAAACGATAGTCGGGTGTAAAATTTCCATAGGAAAATGAACTGGAGAATTGGGGGGATTTGGGGGTAAATCATCGTATAAATCATCTAATAATGATGGAGGAGTAGGGAGTGCTCCAGGATTAGGAGAATTAATATGAAGAACCTCTGGTGATGGAGTAGGGTTAATCACCAATTCTGCAGGGGGGGTGGAATTTTGAATCAGAGCCATTTAGCGTTGTCTGTATTCAATGATCATAGGACATTGGTATGTGAAATGATCTAATGATTCATAGAGAGAGAAAGGGCACCTCATCCATTCGTTGATTGAAGTCATGACATAATGGATTTCTGTGACGTTGGTTGAGGATGATGTAGATGGACTAGGTTCTTGCTAAAATATCCGGCGTACTGCTACTAGCATATGTCGAAATTGGGGTAGAACTTGGCAATGGTGTGTATAATGGCCATATTATGAACAGATGGCGCATGCGAATTTGGTTCGCAGTCCTTTGTTACTGGTGTTCTGGGAGATAGCGGTAGTAATGGAGGAAGCGACTAGTGGTGGAGGTGCTCGAGGGAGTTGAATGAGATTATGTAACTCGGGGAGAGATGGACACTTGTTGGTGGGGTGTCTGTCTTTCTTGCATAGAACGCAAGAAGGTTAGACATGAGGGGGAAGTGGAGAAGTGGGCTCATTCTTTTTTCTTCTACCCCCAGCTGTAGCATGGGTGCTAACGAGTGGGGGTGTGGGTGAGACGGTGGGGGTAAGTATGGGAATATGCATCGGGATTCCTTCTGTTTGGGGAGGGAGGGATGGTTGAGGGACCATCTCAGGTGGATGGAGATACCATACTGGAATTGCTAACACCATGTTAGGAAGGGTGAGTGTTGCAGCTACCTGGAAATCTTGTACACCTAGTGGGGGGTAAAAGAAAGGGATTTGGGTAATGTCTTGGGGGACTGTTTCCCAAAATGGGATATGGCCCTAGGGGAGGGGAAGATCAGGAATGGGTAGAGCTGAACAAGTTCCAAGAGATTCCTGAGGGAGGTATTCTGTGACTAATGGGACGTCAGGGGAAAACGAGGCCTTGGTGGGAGGGAGAATATCTTTAGTTTAGTTGGATGAGACAACACATACTTGATTGGAAGGATGAATGAGTAGTGGTGCACCATGGTACGTCCCAAGAAAGGATGGGTCTTTGAAAATTCTGGGGGCCATCTCGATGAGTGGGTATGTATCGGGATTAGTGTGGACGAATGGGAGGATATTATTGATGTTGGCAGAAGGGTTAGGCTCATAATGTGAAACTTGATCGATGGTAATGATATTCTCATTATGGGGGAACATCATGGTTTGAAATACAAAAGAAGCAATTGCCTTCATAGCATACATGTAGCTACGACCAAACAAGATATTGTAATCGGGTGGGGCATCGATAACCTCAATATCAATGAGAATGGTTTTGCCCTCAAGTTCTACAGGGACATTTTGGAAGATCCCTTCGGGAGAAGATGGTCTTCCATCATAATCTCTTAAGGTAATGGAAGATGGTATGAGTTCGGGGGAACCACGTTTATGCCATACAGATTTGGACATGATACATGTGGATGCACCTTCATCAATGATGCATCGATGAATGGTAATGTTTCATATTTTCACGAGGATTTGAAAAGCGATAAGAGTGGGGAGGCGAGGTTCTCCACTGTTGAGATCAAATGTGATGAGTCGGGTATCAACAGGGTCAACTGCCCCTAGGGTAGAAAGTAATGACTTCCGCTAAGTGGGACAAGTTTTAAGGACTTCTAAGATTGACATGGTAGCCGAAGATTTTTCCAAGTCATCGACCAAACTGTAATTATGAGCCGCCCTAGCCTGAGGGTTGTGGACATTCCTATGCAATGGGATGCGAGGAATACGAAGGGGTATTTTCGTATTAGGGAGAGGAATCATTAAGGGGGGTCCATTTGTGACTGGGGTTTCTTATGAGGTGGTGGGAGCAGACTCAGGGGGTGTGCTATATTGATGACTGCATGTTTGCAAAAGGACTTCTTCCTCACTGGTGAGGAGGATAGTGTGATTGGTAGGATTGCCTGTATTGGGATATTGTCCCAATTGTGGTGGGGTAGGTTGCATGTCTTGTTGGGTATTTATCACCCCTTGGTGTGGAATGGGGTTTTATAGCACGGCTAGGGGTGGTTGCTACACATATTTTTGTGGGGCTTGCAGAGGGGCAAGAAATGCTAAGGGATGGGGTCCATTCACAGAGTCTTTCATCCGTTTAAAGTTAGCGATTTGGGAGAAATGGTGAGTATAGTGACCAAACTCATCACAAAGGGCACAAGGGAAGTTTGTTCGAATATTGTTGTTGTTATTTCCTTGGCATTTGTTGTTATTTCCCCCTTGAGGGTTCTGGTTCCCCAGATTCTGGTTTCCCCCAGCAGGTTGGGTTTGTTGGGGATGGTTTCCTCCTTGCCCTGGATTATTATTGTTCCATTTTTTTCCTTTCTTTTTGACATTACATTGAAATAACCTCAATTGGACGAAATCGTCCGTGATGCTGTTTGAAGAGCACCATAAGTGAAAGATCGTGATATGGTTGGTGGGATTGTCTCCTAGTTTTCCTTCGAACTTGGGGATTTCTGAAGGGAGTTTGGTAGGCATTGCAGGCCATGCGAGTTGTGCAATATAGGATCATTGATAAGTTTAGTTAGATCCAGTATGTTGAGGGAAGACAAGTAAGGCATCTGAGGTGGTGGTGGAGGATTAGCTCTAGCCATAGTGTGAGTGTTTTGCGTACCTGACCCTTGAGGGGGACTAATTAGGTTTGTACTTCCCCCTTCAGAAGAAGTTGGTCCCCTAGTTCTGTGGAAAGGAGAGTGTGGGAATGTTTGACCTTGGGAAGTGGACCCAAGTAAGGTGGAACCAAGAAAAGATGATCCTAAGATAGTGGCACTCACAGGGGTGTGAGAAGGTGGAGCCAATGACTTGGTAAGACTAGGAACTCCCCCTAGAATAGGAGGGAGATTTAGTAGGCATCTGGAACAACGGGGGTTCTGTGGGTCCCCTATGATGTCCGACTAGCTGAGTGGATGTGTGCGAATGGTGGTGAGAGAAATAAATAAATAAGAGCCTTTGCCGCAATTTTTGAACCTTCACAATATATTTCCCAATCAGATGTAATCAGAAGGGCATCATACATAAAGTAAATTGATAAAGAAGCATATATGTGGATAGGTGGATTTTTTCCATGTGGGAGAACAAAGAAAACAAATGCTTGTGCCCTAAAAGACGTAACGTCCTTCCTTTCAAATAGCACTGGACCTTCCAATAGCACTCAACAGTGGGGTCTGAAGCCACCAGAAGAGAAACTAGTGAAGGATGAAGAAATCAGTTATAATGAGGGGTAGAGGGGGCATATCTCGAAAGATCTGGAGATATTTCCTAATAGCCGCACAAAATCTGATCAAGGTGCAATTGCAGCCCACAATTGCCACCTGGGTGGATGTCCTAAATTTTGGTCATTAATTACCTCAGTCAAAGTGCAACATTTAGATTTTTGGCCTAAGAAATGGGTCATGGGCTGGATCCCATCCAAGAGGTGGGTGCCTCAAGGGGGGATGCAAAGAACAACCGGACCTCGGCCTTCAACCCTTCACGGGTATCTCCTTGCCTTATGGTGTAGGAACACTTGACTTAGAGGATTTAAAAGTTCCCTATTTGTCAACTTCTACTGTTTTGATGATGTGAGAACCAGATAATGGGGAGTTATTTGGATGCCTATCCCCGAGATCCTACCTAGACTAAAAACTTTCTTTTGGCACCTCCTTTGGAGGAAAACTTAGTGAGTTTTTAGAAATATTTTAGGTGTGTTTGTTTGAGAGATTGGGGGTGTAATACCAACCTCGTTGAAATTAAAGTGGGAGTGGATAGTCTCATCAATAAAAGGGGCAGTGCATTTTAGAATCCCAATGGAGGAAACTTACTTCAACCTCCACGATTTCTAGATAAGACTATGTGAGTGATTTGTGAACTTTTTGTGTGAACAAGTGGAAGTGTGCCAATTTTTTAATAATTTAGGTGTGACCTTGCTGCATGTGGACTTCGCTTGGTCCTTNTATCCTATCTTTGTAGCATGTGGGCATGTATGGGCCCTTACAATTTTAAGATGTGTTTGAAAAATAAACTAAGAGGAGTCCCGAGGGGGGATGTTGTCCTCTCCTAAAGATTTTGGCTTTTTAAGGGAGATGAAATTGTCCCTCAACCTCTTTCTGATTCTCAAGATCTCTTTGGAGCGCAAGAGAAGAGCATACTCAACGATTGATATCCAATTTCTGGTCCCAATGCAAGTTTTAAATGTGATATAGAATGATTCCCACTTAACCTTTAATCAAAGCAAGCCATCCATGTGGCAACATGAAAAAAAAAGAGAGGAAAAGATTATGATTTTAACCCCCTAAGTGCCTATGTTTTGACTAATCCCTTTATATGGAGAGGGAATGTAAGTGAGGTGCTGATTACAATATGCATGGAATCAATTTTAAGAAGGCTATGGGCCCTCCACAGATCACAAAAAGATTACAATGTGTATTTTTCTGCACAGGTGCGCGGGTCTCAGAATAGACAGAGGCGCTTTGAGCACCAATGCGTGAACTAAAAGAGACTTATGGGCGCAGGTGCGCAGAAGGCGTTGAGTAATACAATGGTTTTGGTGCATGTGCGCACGATGCACAATTGTGGGTCGATAAACTCACACACACTTGTCACACGACCGTGAAGAAAATTTCAGATGGAATTCTCTTAACTCAGCTTTGAATTTGATGTTTTGCAAGTCGGCTTGGGTCGATTATGGTACTTGTAGGTTAAATAAATAGAAATAAGAGCTAAAATAACCCAAATGGGGTAAAAAATTGATACCTTTCCCCAGTGGATTCGCCAATNCTAAGTGTAATGGTGCTAGCATACTCTTGATGAGGAAAGAGGATCCTCCAAGAGAATACCAACAACATAACAATATAAATGAATTCCTTGAAAATGTTCTGCACCCATGGCTTCCTTTTATAGCATAACTTTGAGTCATTATTCAACCAGCTTTTAGTGTGAACAAGGGGCTATTTAGGGAACCTTTAGGTCTTTGACTAGCCACCCAGCCAGATTCAGCCGAGATTTGGATGTCAAATCGACTTGGAAGCTAAACCAGAAGTGGGTGGGAGGCTGACCAATATCATAAATGCATCATTCTGAGTTGTGCGCGACTTTTTGCGTCCATAGTCGCGCATAAGGCGCATGTGCGCTTTTCTGGCATTTTTGACTGGCGCACGTGCACGCACTTCCTATATATCCTTAGCACATGCTGATTTTATAACTAGTTGTATAGTTTTGGACCTTTTGAATATGCATTTTTGGTGATTTTTGGTCCATGGGTGAACTAATAGATGTTTGAAGATGATGGATTCCTGTAACCATTTGCGAACGAAATTTCAGTAATAACAATTTTTAAATTACAATTGTTGCCAATCGGATAATAATTACAATGTTTATATTTTAAATTTTCAATGTAATGCCGGACATTTTCACTCTCTAAATTGGGGTGGCTTGATCCTCATTGTGAAACTCGAATTTATATTGTGAGTGCTATATGTTCTAAATTTTTATTTTATCTATGTTGAAGTTTGAATGATCATATCTTTTAGTTGAGATTATTTTGGAATTAACAATGCTTATTCACTGGTAAACCAAGGAGTTAGTTCCAAAATTTTATCATGAGTTTTTTCTATTGAATCTCGTTCAAATATGAAATTATATGTGGATCTTCTGTTGAATTCATTGATAAATCCAAATTTATTAATAACTTGGAGTCTTTGTGTGTTGTACATAAAACCAAAGCTTTCAGGATCATGGGAAGCCTGTTAATGGTTTCTAGGGTTGACTTTTAACCTGTAGTGTGTTATGTGTTAGACTCTTCCTTGTCAAGTTATGCATGTGACCACAGGTTAGAACCTACCGCTAGATGAAGGGAGCTATTCAGAACTCTGGGACTCCGATGCTCCATAGGTTTCATAAAATCGAATAGTCCTTTTCACCTGAAGTGATTACTGACCGAATTCGGTCGTAAAGTGAGGTTGACCAATAGTTGTAGGTTAACCCTACCCTACCACCTTCATTTGTTAACCTTTTAAAACTTAATCGAACAAATAATGTATCACGCGAGAATCTACGGTGGAGATCCACTACAGAACTCTGGGCTTCGAGGTTTTTTTTCTACTTTCACAAATTGAAACTGTTTCACCCAAATCGTCAAACCTCCGAAGGGATCGAAGATCTGACGACTTACACTCCTCCTTCAATCAACATTTTTTATCCAATCTGGAGTTCGGAACTATGGGATTTCCTCTCTTTTTGCAAACAACAACTCATTTCCTTCGGAGAGCCAAACTCACAAACCTTTGAAGGACAAAGGCTCAAAGTTATAAAGTATCTAACGGTCCTCGATCAATTGTTGATATATCATTGACCTTCACTTTGGGACTTTGTAAGTTTGGGGTTATCTTAATCCTTAACACCTACACCTTAATTTAGTCGGAGATATGTGTAAGGTAGCTAGAGAGGTAGTGGGGGGTGCCAGAGGGCCCATAGTGATAATAGTGGAGGTCATTCAATGTANGTAAGAGGACTTCTTAGAAGGTTCTACTTCTAGAAGATTCCTCCTCTAGAATGTTCTTAGGTGATGGTAGCACTATATAAAGGGATTCAAGCGATGTAATGAGACATGAAGAGAATTATTGTATTGGAGCGGTAGCTCAATAGGAGGATTCCCCCTCGAAGAGGCAAGTGAACAGGAGATGATTCCTTCCATAATAGGATCCATTGTATGATGTTGCTCTACCTCAAGGGTTTTTATAATAAAGTTTGTGGTTTTCTATATGGTTTCATATATATTGTGTGGTGATTGTATTCAGATATATTTGGATCTATTGTGATACTTTGTATTCAGGTATTTGGTTCTTAACAAGTGGTATCAGAGCACTTTCCTTGGGCAGACATTGTGGGTAAATATTTTTTATTTTTGCAGATTTTTTTTTTCGGAGAAGAAAAAAGAGGGCCGCGACATTATCGAAATTTTCGGTATATTTATGTGAAAAAATTGAAGAAAATGGTTGTATATCCGAGTTCCTCTCATAAAAACACCCAAGTTAAAAAAAAAATCGTCCGAAACAGAGTCTGGGAAGTCAAGATATTAAAGTTTTAAAATCAGCAAAATTTCAGGATTTTTTTCGCGAATGGCGGCGAGAATTTTTTTATTTTTATAGCATATGGAGGCCTAATTTGCTCAAATAAATTATAGATCTGAGTTCCTCTCACAATTTCACCCAATTTCAAAAAAAAAATCAGCCAAAATGTTGTCCGAGAAGTGAATTTATGAACATTTTAACTTCAACAGTTTTTTAGGGTTTTTCCAGAAAAAGCCGCGATTTTCTGCCATAACCTATTGGGTCTATTTTTGGTTTTTTTTCATGAAGGTTGAGGGACTGAAGAGTTCATAGGGTGCTCAGATGGATATTTCTTCTCAAAATATGGAAAAAATTCTTGAATCATTCAAAGCCCAATTGTTTCACACATTGGATGACAGATTGGATGCATTTGTACATGGCCTCACAGACAACCTCACAGACGGCCTCAATGATAGTTTTCATAGTATTCAAGATTCATTGAATAAAATGCAGGAGA
>JZKD02S0502741.1:193538-211474 GCA_000966675.3 Picea glauca | reverse complement strand
AATCTCTCCATGAATCTCTCAAATATATTTCCTCACCTTAATTATACTTTCTAGACATAATAAATAACAATAATACTAAAATAATTATATCTAGAATACGATAAATGAATCATTATTCCAAAATTTCTCCCCAATAATGATCATTTGGAAATATTCCAAGATCATCTCTGAATTTGCAAAACTTTTCCTTTGATAGTGCTTTGGTGAAAATATCAGCTACCTATTCTTCTGTTCTGCAATAATTGATCTCGACCACACCTTATTGAACCAAATCTCGAACAAAATGATATTGGGTATCAATATGCATAGTCTTCTTATGAAACATTGGATTCTTCGTCATCTGAATAGCACTTTGATTATCACATATCAACTGAATAGGTTGTTCATGCTTCTCATGAATATCCTCCAAAATTCTTCTCAACCAAACTGCTTTACATGTTGTTGTCACTACTGCTTTATACTCTGCTTCTGTTGTGGAGAGAGAAATTGTAGGTTTTTTTTAGTGTTCCAAGCAACTGTTGTTGTATCCATGCTAAATGAATATCCTGAAGTTGATTTCTTGTCATCCATGCAACCTGCCCAATATGAATCTGAATAACCAATAAGCCTGAAATCTTATGTAGATCTGTATATCAAACCATAACCAATTGTACCATGTAGATATATCAAAATACTCTTAGTTTCTTTCCAATGTATTTCCTTGGGGTTTTCCATGAATCTAGATACCATACTGACTACAAAAGATATATTTGGTCAAGTTGTAGTTATGTATATCAAACATTCAACCAATTGACGATACAAAGTAATATGAACTGATTTGGAGTCATCATGTCCGTATAACTTCAACCCAACTTCCAAAGGAGTTGATACTAGCTTGAAACTCATCATTCTGAACTTCTTCAAAATATCCAAAGTATACTTACCTTGTGACATCAAAATACCATCTTCCTTTTGCTAAACTTCAATTCCCAAGAAATAATGTAACTCTCCAAGATCTGTCATCTCAAACTCAAAAATCATGTGTGACTTAAACTTTTGAAATAACTCAACATTGTTCCCTGTGTAGATCAAATCATCAATATAAAGTGCAACAATCAGAATATTCCGACCTGACTAAAGAATATAAAGAATGGGCTCAGATAAACTTTTGATTAAGCCATGATCCTAGAAGTATTTATCAATTCTTGAATACCAAGCCCTTGGTGTCTGTTTAAGACCATATAAAGCCTTCTTCAACCTATAAAATTTATCTTCTTTACCTGGAACTTCAAAACCTTCAGGCTGCTCCACATAAATTTCTTCATCCACATAGCCATTCAAGAAAGCTGACTTAGCATCCATTTGAAAAATTGTCCACTTATACTGAGTAGCTAATGCAAGAACCATCATGATTGTATCCATCTTTGCCACTAGGGAAAAAGTCTCAGTATAGTCAATGCCTTCTCTCTGTGCATAACCTTTTGCAACTAAATGAGCCTTATACTTATCATTTTTTCCATATGATTTATACTTAGTTTTATAAACCCATTTAGTACCAATCACTTCTTTACCTTTTGGTAAGTTCACCAAATCCCATGTATCATTTCTCACCAAAGCATTCAACTCTGCTTCAATAGCTTCATTCCACTCTTTCTTTCATGATGCTTCTGCATAAGTATGTGGTTCATCCATCTGCATTATTTGTGTCATAAGTGCATAATTCACAAGATTACTTTGAGATCTGGCAATCCTTTTTTCAAAATTTCTATCTAACATATTGCTTTCAGAATGAGTTCTTTCAAACCACTTAGGTTTTTGGTTAACTTCATCTTCCTTTATTGACTGGGAATATGATTCACCATCAATAGTAATTGTATCTTCCTTTAATTTCAACTATACCAGTTCTGACTGATAAATTCCCTGCTCATCAAATAAAACTTCTCGGCTTATTATTACTTTCTTTGCTTGAGGATCAAACAACCTGTAACTTAGTGTTTCAATATTGTAACCAATGAAAATACACTTCACACTTTATCATCCAATTTGCTTCTCTTTTCCTTCGGAACATGTGCATATGCAATGCAACCAAAAACTTTCATATGAGCAACACTCGGTTTATGTCCTGACCATGCTTCTTCGGGAGTCAAATTCAACACTTCCTTCATAGGACATATATTAAGAATGTATACAGATGTGTGTACTGCTTCATCCCAAAACTCATTACCAAGTGACTTAGCCTTTATCATGCTCCTAGCCATCTCAACTATGGTTCTGTTTTTCCTCTCCGCCACTCCATTCTGTTGAGGAGAGTAGAAATTGGTAAGCTCTCGCTTTATACCATTCTTCCTGCAGTAATTCAAGAATTCATTTAACCTGTATTCTCCCCCATTATCTGTTCTTAGGGTGAGAATCTTGAAACCACTTTTTTTTCAACCAATGCCTTGAACTCAAGAAAATGAGAAAACACTTCATATTTCTCTTGCAAAAAATCATATTTCTCATGAGACCCAAGTCTTCCTTGAAAAATCATCAATGAAAATGAGAAAATAACAAACCTTTCCAAAAGACATTGTCTCCATTGGACCACACAAATCTGAATGCACCAATGCTAGATGTTCACTAGCTTTCCAAGTTCTATTCGAGAAACTTTCCCTGTGTTGTTTCCCAAAAATACATCCTTCACACACTTCATCATCATTCTTGATATAAGGAAGATCATTCACCATATTTTTCTTTCGAAGCAACACCAAACTCCGAAAATTCAAATGTACCATTCTTAAATGCCAAATCTCGTTGTTCATCTCTTCCATCACATTCAAACTTTGTGAATTACTTGAATCAAAAGAAAGCTTGAAAATTCGATCTTTAGTCATTTCCCTTTTTGCCACAACTGCATTATGATTCAACTTGTCCATGATTAAAAATTCTTTGTTATCAAATACTAACTTATAGTTATGCTCCATCATCTGTTCTATAGAAAGCAGGTTCTTCTTCAATGATGGTGCCAGCAATGTGTCATCAATAAACTTTTTCTTTCCATGCAATGCTGGAATTGCAACTGTGCCTTTCCTTTTAACTTCTGAAACTCTATCATCACCAAATACAACTTTACCAGAATAGTTGTCATTATTTCTAGTAAACAAATCCTCTTGAGATGTCATATGAGTTGAACATCCTGAATCAATGTACCATGCTTCACCTTCTTCATTATGTGCCATGAAACTTGATATGAATAACTTCTCATTTATGGTTTCTTCTACAACTGTATTAGCACCTTTGTTTTCCATAGCTCTCATTTTTGCATAACAATTTCTTTCAAGATGACCATATTTATGACAATAATGACACTGTGGACCTTGTCATTCTTGAGATCCTTCTCTTCCTCTTCCTCTTCCATGAAAACTGTCTCTACTTCATCCTCTGAATTGACATGAGCTTCCTCTAAACAGACTTGGGCTTCTTCCTCTTCCTCTAAATGCATTTCCTTGATAATTCTGTGATTGTTGTGAATTTATTTTATAATTCTGATTCTGATATTGACTTCTACGTGTGCCTCTTCCTCTATTCCTTGTAGAAAAAACATGCTCCACTTCTCCACTAGGTTGATTTTCTTCAACAGTAAGAAAAAATCCACTTAATTCATCAATCTTCATTGTATTTAAATCTTTGGAAACCATAATACTAGTGGTGACCATCTCAAACTTGGGCAAAACACTTCTTAAAATCTTCTCAATTAGTCTCATTTCCGGAACATCTTCACCTAAAGACGTCATGTGATTAACAAGATCTTGCATTTTTGTGATGTAATCATGAATAGATTCATTACTTTGCATGTTAGCATTTTCAAAATTTCTCCGTAGTGTTTGAAATTTAGCTGCAGCCACACCTTCATATGTATTCTTTAAAATATCCCAAACTTGTTTAGATGATTTTGCAACATTAATTCTTGTAAAGATAGATTCTTCAACTGAATATAGGTTGTGTGTGTTTTCTCCAATAGAAATAATTTGTGCCAACAAGTTTAGGGAGCACAATATTGCTTATAGCCATGAAAAATAAATAAGAATAAGAAAAGAAAAACCAATATCCCATTTAATCAGAACCAATATCCCAAAATAAGAACTCAACCACCACAAAAAAAAAATATTCTTTTATTAATGTTTGAATACAATGAAGAGTTAAAGCTAAATTCTTCCAAAATTACAATCAACACTTCTTATATCTCCCTTCACTAACAAACATTTCAATTATTCTATCATAAAAAAATTACATTGTTGGTGACAAATTCAAAACTGAGATATTTAAAAAAAAACTAGAGCCAACTCCTCTGGCGCATGAATATCCTCTTACTAGTCCTGTATTGGAGCACAAAAAAAAGAGGCTGCACCAGGTCACTCTTTCTCAGCACTGCTAAATGGATAAACAAAAAAATTTATTGGAAGAATATAAATCTCAGGTTGTAGTTGGTACAACATAAATGTGAGTCACTGATGATCTGGAAGACGAACAAGACATTTAATTCTCTTTTATTGTTTCTGCGCTTTTCCGGAACTTAGGGTTTGGAAGTTCATGGCTTCAAACGACAACGTCTACGTGAAACCAAACCAAGTTTGAGAAAACTTATCTTGAGCTAAAGGCTGAGATTCTGGACGATCCTGCCTTCGATTACACCGAAGACGCCCGTCAATGGGTCGAAAAGATGCTGGACGACCGGAGGAAAGATGAACTGCTGTACTATTGATAGCGGGAAGAATATCAGAATCTGGAAAGCAAGCGCGCTCTGATATAGGACAGTCTCAAACAAAAAAACGCTCTCTGTCGAAAACAAAGAAACTTTCTGATATGCCGCACCCTAACGCTCTATCTTCAAACGAACACCTTGCTGAATCTTGAAACCAAATACACGGACGGTCTCAAAAAAAACACGTACATGATACAAATTGTGGAATTTCTGCGTGGAATATCGTGGAGCGCGTGGAGCTTCCTGGAGCTCGTGGTTTGACTATCTGCGTGGAATTTCCTGGAGCGCGTGGAGTTTCCTGGAGCTCGTGGCTTGAATATCTGCGTGGAATGGCTTCACGTCTGTGTACGTTTCTATCTGCACAGAATTGTGAAAAAAAAATATCTATTCCTCAACTAATTTAACATTTTAACACCAAAGCCATGCCTCTTTACCTGCGCGAGTTAGAGTCTATGGATAGACAACACACCAAGATCTCTTTGCCATATGGATTGAGCGTCTTGTTCCCGCTATCGATCTGATACCAAATGAGAAAAATATATCAGCAAATAATGGAGCAATAATATAAAAACAATGAATACTCAGCTCAAACTTTCTCATTACTAAATCATGAATAAATACAATGAGAGAAGATTTTAAGGAAAATCATCTTCTCCTGCATTCTCTCCAATAATTTCTCCATGAATCTCTCAAATATATTTCCTCACCTTATATTTTTTTAGACATAACAAATAACAATCATACTAAAACAATTATATCTAGAATATGATAAATGAATCATTATTCTAACAATGTGGAGAAAAATATACAAATGTTCTTTGGAGCAAGCACACTCAAGGGGGTCTTCCCCAATCTATATGTGGCTAGGTTTAGTTCCCTTCACCATCCACCATGTAGAATAACTGCAATGGTTGTGGATTTGAGGCATTCCTTGACTCATAATGGACTCTAAATTGTATTATTTGGACATCTTGGGTGAGGATATGGGGAGTTTCATCACGATATAGTGTTTCGCCTACCACCCATAGCCCATCCTGTAATTATTTCTAGTTATCTCTATCATCATGGACATTTGGATCAACGACTTACATCGACTTACATGCCAATATTTTTAAATATATGTGAGATAGATTAAGTAAAACAATGTTATATGTTTGTCTTATTGCAAAGAGGTTCTTACCATTTAAAAAATCAATGTCTTCGGCAACAATTCCATCTGACATGAAATAATCCCCATTGTAATATTTGACCTTGTGTCATCATCATCATCATCATCATCATCATCATCATCATCACCATCACCATTTCCATTTCCATCATCATCATCATTGCCATTGTCATCATCATCAACATTGCCATCGTCATATACATGGTCATCATCATCATCATCATCATCATCATCATCGTCATCGTGATTTTCGCAGTTATCATCGTCATCGTCATCATCATTGTCATTGCAATGGTCATCATCATCATCGTCATCATCACCATTGTCATCATCACCATTATCATCATCAACGCCATTATCATCATCATTGTCCTGGGTATTACTCTGTCCTGGGGAGATCAACATATTCCTGAACCAATAGATGAAGTCGTCGATATACAAGCAATTTCTTATGATAGGAAAAGGAAAGTTGTGGTGAGAAGAAAAATCAAGAAAATGAATTTCACGCTCGATAACACTCTTTTCATAACCACGAAGGAAACATTGTTTTACACAGAAAATGTCGAAATGACTGAGCTAATCAGAGAAGGTATGGCCATAATCGATGCCACTTTAGACAGGGAAAAAAATGATGAAAAGGAGGTAGTTGCGATGAAGAAAGAATTGGACCTTCTGCGACATCAAGTGGAGTATTACCAAAATTCAACACAGGCAGTGGTACTCTTGAAATGTGAGTTCTGAGAGATGTATGCACAATTCACAAAGGAGAGAGACCTCTTCACCACTCGCATAGCAGATTTCCAAGAAGATACCCTCATGGGGTTGGAAACATGTAAATACATGCAACGATGGTGTGAGTGTTGATTTTTCAATAAGCTAGGTTAAGCATGTAGTTCATTCCAATTTTGCATTTGTCTTAACCATAAACAATAATGTTGCAGCAACCAAGATCACAAGAAGAAACACCATGCACAAGAACACAAGAAGTATCCTGGGAAAACCTTCTCAACAAGGGAAGAAAACCCAACCAAATCCTTTGTTATATTCTTCAAGAGAAAGACCTTCACCACCAATAAGACCTAGCACACAAGGGGGTGCTCAAACCCTAGAAGACTAGTGCCCAAGAGAGGTGCACACTTTTCCCAAGAAGATGTACTTGCTGAAATTTCCAAACTCATGTGAAAGATATGATTCCTCAATGGGGAATTTACCTTTACTTATACTAGACTGAGCCTAACAACAGAAGTGTCTATTGGCACAACAAGGCCGACCTCACTAGCTTATAATATAATTAATATTAACCAGATTAATTATCTTTTACATTAATTACCAGTCACATTAAGGTGGGGCCAACCTGTACCCTTTACATTACAATTAGGGTTACAGGTAGGTCTAACTCTTGAAAAATATAGCAAGGGATTTGATACACCTACTTGTGCTCATCCACTAGGGGCACATCCATAGGGATGTCCATATCTCTAGCTCACTACATTACACTGAAGAGCCACTTCTTCACTAGTGCTCAGCCACTAGGATCACGTTCACATGTGCTCATCCATAGGCACGTCCACTCAACAGATATTTTTTCCCACTATATTACACAAGAGATTCATCTGGAGTTTCTCATCAACTCTTTTGCTCAGAGGAGGCTAATACATCATCTTCATTTATGTTCTCATGACGATGCACCCAACACTTTAGGATTTCACACGTTCACCTTGTGCTCAGCCACATACATGTCCAACTCTGTAGATAACCTTTCTCACTGTGTTACATAGGAGAGTCATTTGGAGTTCTTTTCAACTCTTTGTATGGAGAAGGTCATCTCTACATTCAAGCTCTATCTTAGATAGAAGCCACACACCCTTCTCACGGGATTTCTCTCAGGTTTGTAAGATGGAGAATGTCTCACATAGCTGGAATGATCCACATTTCACAGGTTTGTAAGCTAGAGAATGTCTCACATAGTTGCAATCAACAACACTCCCTCTCAGCTAGGGAGGCATTTTCCACTAGGCCAAGTCTCACATGGATGTACTTTGAAATTTTCCTTGGATGGAGTCATCAACACTCCCTCTCAACTAGGGAGGCATTCTTCACCAAGTTAGTTTGGTGAAGATGTCTGCAATCTTCTCATGTGTAGGAAGGTACTGCATTTGTACGATTTTCCTATGCATCATATCTTTGATATAAGGATATTTCATCTCATTGTGTTTTGATCCATAGGGAAACAATGGGTTCTCAAGGAGATTTACGTATGACTCTTGGTTATCATCAGAGGATCCATCTCATGGTTAAGTAAATCTGTCAGAATCTTGTGAAACCACATTTCTTTGCACACTCTATGCTATAGACTCTACCTCTATGGTACTCAAGGCCATAAAGTTTTGTTTCCTGTTGCATTTGGAAACCATGGAAAACTTCACGGTAGAAAAACAAATGGATGTGATCTTCCAGTTCATTGTACTTTCTGCTCAATATGAATCGGCATATCCTGCAAACTCAAGTTCACACCGGAGGCATATCTCAGGCCATATCCAATTGTGCCTCGTAGATATCTGAATATGTGTTTAGTTGTTGTCTAGTGAGTCTGTCTTGGTTGACTCATTAAATGACTAAGCACATTCACTGTGTGGCATGAATCAAGTCTGGTGTTAACTAGATACATCAGTGATCCAATCAGTTGTGGATCAGTCTTGTCTGAATCATCATCAATGTTTTTCTTTGAATCCATCATGGTGAATTTTTCACTCTGTCATACTGAACTTATTTAATATTTTCACTGTATATTTTCCTTGACTCAAGAAAATCTCATTAGTCCTTTGTCATACTTCTTTTCCCAAGAAGTAGTGCATCATACTCAGATTATTCATCTCGAATTTAGAAGTTAAGGATTACTTGTATACAACAACAAGGCTTTCTGAATAATTCATCAAAATCAGGCTCTCGTTACCAACACTGTAATAATATAGGTTTGGATCAGCAACACTCTTGCTGAAATCCAAAGTCATCAAGAATCTATCTATCTGATATAGTTTCCAACTCATGGATGGTAGTACGGATGGAAGTGTATCAGGTTTACTGGATCAAGTGTCTCATCATATACAACTCCCTCTATTTGTGAGAAACCTCTAGCTATATATATTGTTTTTTATTTCTCGACACTTCCATCAGCTGCATGCTTAATCTTATAAATCCACTTGGAAGTCACCTTAGACTTCCCTTCTAGTCCCTGAATAATATCTTATACATCATTCTTTAAGATATACTGGTATTCTTCTGTTATGACATCTTGTCATACATGTTCTCCTGTTGCTTCTCTAAGACAAGGAGGCTCAACATCAATGAAGTGGCTCATGATTGAAGGATAGCTTCGAAAATCTCTTTTTCTTTCTCGGGATGTGCCTTGAGAGGCTTGTATGTTTCTCTGCCTCTTGCAGAGTGAGTCTAGGTAGGAATTTTATGCCCTACTGCAATATCTCTGGACATATCAACTAGAGCAACTGGATAAACTAGAATAATGTTTGTCTCCCTATGAAATGCTGAAGGGGGAGAATATATTGTCTTACTGTCAGTCTCCATCTGAGATTCTCTAGATATTTGAAAGACTATCTCTTCTTCAAGGACAATGTCTCTGCTTGTCCCAATCTTTTTCTGACTAAGGATGTCGATCTGGAATTTCTTTGAAGATTCACTATATCCTTTCTTTCTAAAGTATCTAGATTGGATTTCTTCTCTTTGGGTACATAAATACACTAGGCACCCAAATAACCCGAAGTGTTCAATCTCAGGCTTCATTCCGGTGAAGACTTCTTCGGGAGTTATGTTTTTCAAAGTCTGGTGAAGACTCTTATTCTTAACATATATTGTGTCATGCATGCTTCTACCCATAGAATCATAGAAGGATTCTGATAATGTATTATTGCATTGGTTTCCCCAATGATGGTTTTATTCTTCCTCTTTCTCAAATAGTTTCTACTCCCTATGAGTCAAGTGGCTCCCTCTGAAGGATAAACATCTTCCTTTTATCTTAACCTGTCTGGAACAAGAAAACAAGAGGAAACAAAACAAGAATATCTCCTAAAGGAGAATAATGAGTGCATCTCTAGAATCAAAAACAATTTAAGGATTGTTTGTCACAACTACAACACTTACTTGTAATGTAGAAAACTTTAGAAATATAGTTTAGAGGAATGACAATTACAACAATCAAACCTAGAGTCTTCACTTCCAGTGTGTTGTTCCTTTGAATGTACTGAGATCCTTCTGGATCCATGACTTCAACAAAAGGTTCCTTCGTCTTGCAATTACCATCATGACAATGATACAAATAATATATATACAAGTGCATACCTGAGGGTGATGATATGATTTTTCCAATGGCACATGGTTGATCTATGTACTTTGACATCTTCATGAAGGAGGTAGTCACAGTGTCATCTTTTTGTATCACTCACAATAAGTCTTCCTTTGAATTCTTGTCTTCCAAGAACTTCAAGTTGCTTGATCCATCAAGCTTATCTTCCATCATAGTTATGTTCATCATAATTTTAGATTCTTCACAAACCCTTGTCAACTAGGATAGAAAACCTAATAGCTAGGCTAGGCTAGCACTTTTAGGTTTTGTTGGACTTATGACTGCCAAAAATAATCCTTTGAAATATAGGATAACACTGGTGGGCTGAAGAGCTCCTTCAATGAGTTGTATAAACCCTAATTCTGAAATTTTTGCAGAATTTAGAGAAACCCTAGGGATAAAATTTCAAAAAGCTCAGAATGTCACTCTGAGAGTCTATGGAGGTGCACTGGAGGAGGTCGTACTCTCCTGTTCCAAAATTATCCCCAAAATTCAAGTATTAAGGGACGAAACACCTAAGAAAAGAGGGTCGTACAATTTTTCTGGAAACCCTAGGAGGGTCGTACGGTTCTGCAGAAGAGGAGGGATGACTGGTAAAAGCTTGTAGCTTGTGCAATGGGTTGTTCAATACCTATTCTCTGATACCATGTTGAATTTTAAATAAGCTAGGTTAATCATGTAGTTCATTCCAATTTTTCATTTGTCTTAACCATAAACAATAATGTTGCAACAACCAAGATCACAAGAAGAAACACCTTGCACAAGAACACAAGAAGTATCCTGGGAAACCATTCTCAACAAGGGAAGAAAACCCATCCAAATCCTTTTCTATATTCTTCAAGAGAAATACCTTCACCACCAATAAGACCTAGCACACAACAGGGTGCTCAAACCATATAATACTAACGCCCAAGAGAGATGCGCACTTTTCCCAAGAAGATGTACTCGCTGAAATTTCCAAACTCAAGTGAAAGATACGATTCCTCAATAGGGAATTTACATTTACTTATAATAGACTAAGAATATCAATAGAAGTGTCTATTGTAACAACAGGTCCGACCTCACTAGCTTATAATATAATTAATATTAACCATATTAATTATCTTTTACATTAATTACCAGTCACATTAAAGTGAAGCCGACGTGTACCCTTTACATTACAATTATGGTTACATGCAAGTCTGTCTCTTGAAAAATATAGAAATGGATATGATATACCCACTAGTGCTCATCCATAGGGATTTCCATATCTCTAGCTCACTGCATTACATAGAAGAACCACTTCTTCACTAGTGCTCAACCACTAGGATCACGTTCACCTATGCTCATCCACAGGCACGTCCACTCAACAGATCTTCTTTCCCATTGCATTACATAGGAGAGTCATCTGTATTTTCTTGTCAACTCTTCTACTAAGAGGAGGTTAATACATCATCTTCATTTATGTTCTCATGACGATGCACCCAACACTTTGGGATTTCACACGTTCACCTTGTGCTCAGCCACATGCACGTCCAACTCTGCAGATCACCTTTCTCACTGTGTTACACAGGAGAATCATCTGGATTTTTTATCAACTCTCTATATGGAGGAGGTCATCTCTACGTTCCAGCTCTGTCTCAGATAGCAACCACACACCCTTCTCAGGGGCTTTCTCTCAGGTTTGTAAGCTGGAGAATGTCTCACATAGCTACAATGATCCACATCTCACGAGTTTGTAAGCTGGAGAATGTCTCACATAGCTGCAATCATCAACAATGAGAAGGCACATCAAGCCTTAGAGTGGATATACTACATCAATGAAGTACAAAAGGTCCAAGATACAAAAAAGCATGGCATCTGAGTGATGATGGACAACAATATCCCCCGAATAAGGAAGGCAGTTGAATACTGGGTAAGCATGGTCCAAAAACCCCAACAAAAAATGTAGAAAAGATGGGAAGAATGTGAGAAAATTTGGAAGCAAATCAATCAAGAAATGAGGAATACCGACTTGACAAAATTTGGTCCACTGGAAGATTTCGTCGATCTACACGACATAGTTAAGCAGCATGCAGTGATGAGTGGAAGTGAAACATAACTCAAAGATACTTTGCAAGGAAGAGCATATATATTAGTATCAATATAATCAACAATTAGTGGTCAGTTGATAGGACACAATACTAGATCAAGTATGGAAAACCAAGACACAACTGTGAGGCTTCCCGTGTTTCATGGGACAGGAAGAGACAATGCAGAAAAAAAATGGTTTACATGTGAATCTATATGGTTTGTGAAGAGAGTCATGGATGAGGCATCTAAGATAGCATAGTTGGATAACACCTTCATAGATAGAGCTCTAATGTTTGGTACATGAAGTACAAGTATACTGCGCCAATAGGACAAGATAGGTCCCTGATAAATATTAAGAGATGTCTTCTTTAGGAGTTTCATAAGCCTAAGTCAGAATCATAGTGTATCACTCAGATCAAAGAGATAAAGAAAAAATATGGAGAGCAGTGTGGGACTATGACCAATGGTTCAAAATATTGTTGGACAGACTGAAATTTCATATCCAATATGTCCAACATAGAGAATGTTTTATTCTAGGAATCCTACCCCACATTTGTGTCCTTCTCACCCAATGGAAGGTGACGAATTAGGCAGAAGTCATGGAGATTGTGATGCGTCCAGAAGATACACTAGGAGGTGGTGAGACATCAATAGGGATTGTGCAAGTACAATATCATATCGAAAATATCACCATGTAGTTACAAGATATGGCTAAGTCTAAGGTGGTACATGAGCATGTGGTGGTGTACTATGTGCCACACAATAGGTCACCATAGGAAACAATTTCCTATGATGGAGAGCTACATGATGACAGGCGTACCGAATCTATTTCCAACCAGACCTCAAACCGAGTGGTGTGATATTTGTAGAAAATGGGGACATATATTTCCTCATTTCCCAACACTCCATAAATATCAAAAGACTATAGATACTCCATTTTGAGAGTTCTTCAAATCCATATGATGTGAGTAACTATCGATCACTTCAATTGATGCAGGAACACACTATAGATGCCTTTTGGGTCCAGGAGGAATAGAAAGATGGTTATTGCAAAGGCTTTGATAGATGAGGATATCAAGGAGGTCCAAGAGGAGGATATGGAAAAGGAAGAGAAAGAGGATATGGTGGTGGTGGAGGAAGACTGTATAACTTCTTTAACTGTGGCAAAGTGGGCCACATGTCACGATTCTATACCAGACCATGTGCACTCTATGGGTATTACCATAGTACAAATCATGTCATAGAAGACTACCCGAATGTTTTGGAAAAATAGGAAGAGAAGAAGGCGCATTGTGATATGGTGACTGCAGATCCATGTAGAGATCAAAAGCCAAAATAAGAAGTTGATGTATGGGTGGTAACATGAGGAGGTATTCATATGGGTATAGACTTAGAACATGGATAAATTTTTAGTCAAGGAATTAAAGGGAAGATCAGGAAAGCGATGCAAGAACCTCCTAAGTTCGATGCCACACAAAAAAATCAATTCCTACATGACATGCAAAGGGAGGAGGATAGAGCATGCAAAGAGTTACAATGTGCAATGCAAATTAAAATGGAGGAATCATGTGTGCGCGAAGAGTTACAATGTGCAACACAAATATCACTGGAGGGATCCTACATGAAAGAAGAGTTATAATGTGTAACACAAAAATCATTAGAGGAAGCTCATGTGCGCAAGGAGATACAATGTGTGGCAGAAAGGTCACTGGAAGAAATATGTAGATGTGAAGAGGCGCAATGGGTTGAACAAAAGGAAATGGATGGAGAATACATGTGTGAAGAGTTGTGACACACGGCACAAGAAGAAACACAACACAATGCGTATAATGAAGAGGAATCAAAGAACCAAGTAATTGATTTCTTGCATTATTTCCTTAAGATGTTAAGTGATCCTAAAGTTTCAAAGAAGTTAACCCATATGTTAACAAGATGTATGGGGGAAGAAGAAATCACTATAGCTACTTCTACCCCACTACTATAATGGGATATGTGCCAGTGAGATAACAAAAGTGCACGGGAAGAGAGTTCAAGATGACAGGTGAACTTAGAAGCTATGAGATGGACAATGTCACGTTATACCTAGGAGTCGATGTGAACATATTTTTGAAATATTGTAACTGTAAAGAGTATTTTGTTTATTATTGAGTCATTATTCATTATATCAGTCCCCTTTTGTGGATTGATCATGTCGGGCATTGTAATTGACCAAATCCCCTTTTGTGGATTGGTCAAACCCTAATTATATTATGAAAATTAAGAAGTCGCCCCCAGGCCTAATTAAAGTGGTTTTAACCGCTATGAAGACAAGTCAACCCTGCCCCAGTGAAGAGACACCTTTCCAGTGCCTCCCAACTAGTATAAATAAAGTAGGTTAGTGCCTCATTTGTACACTCACTCATTCACTCATCAAGTGCGCAAGTTTGGAAGCTGCAGTTGGGAGAAGAAGGAAGAGAGAGGTGCATTGCTCAGTGTTGGATATTCTCTAGTGTGTTGGTTTATTTTCTTGGCATTGTATTGGCTATCTATATTAAGAAATTATTTTGTTGGCTTTTCTCCCCCATGAGGGTTTCCCAGGATAAATGTTGTGTAGCTTGTGATTGTGTTTCTCTCAGTGATCCTACCTATGTTATGGTTATCTAGTAAATTGAAAATAAACCTAATAATAGCTCAAAAATTAACATGGTTTTAGAGCTAAGCTTAAGAGAGAACCTTTCAATAGATAAGAAAAAATGTCATTGTTGTCATACAAGAAAATTAGGGCATTTTGTTGGAGAGGAATTTTTTCCTAAAAACCATCTAGAAAAGTGTGCCCTACACTAGTGAAACTTTTGGTAGCTTGAGCACACCCTTTCAGTGGAAAAAGCCTCTAGAAAGTCAAACCCTATTTTTATTGGTACCAGAAAACCAAAAAACAAGAAGTACCAGAAAACCAAAAAAACAGAAGTACCAGAAAACCAAGAAACTAGATCTAGTACCAGAAGTACCAGTCCAGATTTTAGCAATTCAAGTTTCAAGGGGAAAAACTTGAAAATTTTGAAATCTAACAACTCCAGCAAACTCGCCTCAGCCCAGCGCATCTAGTCCTTGAATCAAAATTTCAAAATTTGAAGTTTAAAAAATTAGGGTTTCTCATAAAACCCTAAAGTTGCAGTCACCCTTGAAGTTTTTAAAAGGTTTGGTAATTATTACCACTGCTATCAGATGGTGAAACTACCTACAAATACTATCATAGGTATGTACTCATATATGTTTAAATTGTTAAGCTTTAAAGGGCATTTGCAAGAGAAGGAATCTCTTGCCATAGATCCAGAAGAATCTCATATCTAGCACAGAGGAATAATGCAACCCAGGTTTTATTATTCCGATATGCATCTATTTGTTATGAAATTATTTAGATCTAGGTTGCATGTTGAAGCTATGACCATCATACTAAACTTTGGTCAAAATTAAATTCTAGGTATTAGATTGATTAAAGTTGAGATCATAGAGTTTATTCTCTAACCCATCCTTTTGTCAAGATAACATATTGTTTTAGTACAAAAGACAGGTTGAAGAAAGAACTTGTCATTTTGAGTGAAGGAGACTTGAAATAAAATCAACACACTCATTCTTGAGGAAAAAACTCTAGGTTTTAGGTTTGATTGATTAAATTGATAATATTCAAAACTTGCACATGTCAAGAAAGCACTATAGTTGAGATAACAATCTTTGAAATTTTTTATAATTGGTAGCATATGCTCATATTGAGATAAATTCCTATTGTAATCATTTACTAGATATAACTAACATCTCCTCTAGGAGAAACTTCTTGTGTTGGTTCCAGGCTACCATGGAGGAATGCTTGATCAAAACACTAGAAGAGTGTTGATCTCATTTCATATTGTATTTCTTACTTTTGATCTTTGTTTCAGGCAGGTCACAAGTGATAGCTCTAAAGGAGCTATTGTGATGATTATTTGTACTATTATTAATTACTATTATCAAAAGAGTATTATTCTTGCTTGATGTTTTGTTGACTAGATTCCAGTTCATTGGTGATAACCCTAAGGAGCTATAGAGAAGGTTGCAGAAGGAAACAAATTATATGAGACATGAAAAATACTATGTACATGACCATATACATCCATGCACCAAAGAAGATGAAGAATAAGTTGTTTTTGAGATCCAAAGTATCTCATATGGAGATTGATTGTAAGGAGAAGAAGGCTCCAAATATGACCTAACATTAGAACAAGAACTTACAGTAGACTTGTTCAAAGGATAATGAATCCACCTTGAAAGGAAGCAGAATCCGTTTGAAGTCTAACTCAACTTTTCATATTTAGACTTGGCATTCAACACCAAGTATATCCTATAAGAGATGATGAAGCCCTTGTAGACTCATAAGAAATCAATAATATAGTGAGCATGATCTCAGAAAGGTTCAGATGAAGAGACATATTCTAGGACTGGGAGATAGATGCCATGAGAAGACTAGATCCTAACTTCAAAGACTTCTAGGAGATATGAAATCTCCTGGAAGATTCCCTTGTTTCAGTGACAGAGAAGGAATCCAACTAGAAATATTGGGATATGGATTTTTCATGAGACAAGAAGAAAATTCAGTATTGACTTCCAATATTGATCTAACACATCAATCATGTTGCAGATGTACAAAGTCTGATGTGTGTCCAGAGGATTCTCCCAACAAGAGGGAGAAGACTATGACGAGACACTTACTCTAGTAATTGAAGAAATAGTTCCAGTATTCATGAAGACAAACATAACAACCATGATTCATATATAGTATGAGATGCAGGGGAGCAATCCCCATATTTAAAATTGAGTGGAAGTTGGTGTACTACATTAGTTGGGTCATGGAGACATGACTACAATAAAACATAGAGTTACCTCCATGAAAGAAGAAGAGCTACATTCAATATCAGTTATTGACCCACTCTTAGTTTTAGATGAAGTTGTTCTCGTGATGAAGTAGAGGAGTTACTTTCAGATTTCAACAGTCACAATGAGAATGGAGCATCCATTCTCAACTTCAGAGCAACTACAGGTACAGAGTCCCACTTCCAAAGGAACAGTTGCAAAGAGAGTAGAGGAGATATGTTGCATCATGTTGTCATTGATGTCAAATGATTGGTATCAAAGGATTGATGTCAAGGGATTGATTGATTGATTGATGTCAAAGGAACAATGTCTTGTCATAGCATATTGATGTAATATGTATTTTCCTTGATGTGAATGGATTGATGCAAATGGAATCATGTTCATATGATGTCATGCATAGATGAAGATGGATCAATGAGTTTTCATTGATATATGATGCATAGATGAATATGGATCAATGAGTTTTCATTGATAGATGAATATGGATCAATGAGTTTTCATTGATAGATGAAGATGGATCAATGAGTTGTCATTGATATATGATGCATAGATGAAGATGGATCGATGTGGTTTCATTGATATTTAATTCATAGTTGGATTGATGTAAAGATGACTCATTATTGTTTTGATAAGGAGTACAAATGAATGAACTCCAAAGTGGTCCCCTTATGGTAAAATCCCTCATGGGAAGACTCTTTGTGGATGAGTTATCCTAGAAGTATGGTTAGGGAACCCATACTTAATTGTGGAATAAT
>JZKD02S0502741.1:171757-187623 GCA_000966675.3 Picea glauca | reverse complement strand
GCATGGTTCCAGGGGGAGATTTGGTTACAAAGATGCAGGCATGGTTCCAGGGGAAGCATGAGCTATATATCTTCAGCATTACATCAGAGTGATATCCCTTGTTCAAAAGGGGAGATATTATTGAGAGGAAGATGAAAGGCATTCAGGAAATGGGAGCAACCCCAAGGAGAGTTCAAGTAGGGGGAGTAGCCCCAAGGAGAGAACTACCCTTTTTCATTGATGTGATTGAGATTCCTAGTGATGTAGAGCAATGCCTTATCTACATATTGCCATCAATGATTGGTATTGACATCAATGTTGGTATTTCCATCAATTTCAAAGGGGGATATTATTGGATCATGTTGTCATTGATGTAAAATGATTGATATCAATGGATTGATTGATTGATTGATGTCAAAGGAACAATGTCTTGTCATAGCATACTGATGTAATATGTATTGTCCTTGATGTGAATGGATTGATGTCAAATGGAATCATAGTCATATGATGTCATGCATAGATGAAGATGGATCAATGAGTTGTCATTGATATATGATGCATAGATGAAGATGGATCAATGAGTTGTCATTGATAGATGAATATGGATCAATGAGTTGTCATTGATATATTATGCATAGATGAAGATGGATCGATGTAGTTTCATTGATATATAGTGCATAGTTGGATTGATGTAAAGATGACTCATTATTGTTTTGATAAGGAGTACAAATGAATGAACTCCAAAGTGGTCCCCTTATGATGAAAGCCCTCACGGGAAGATGCTTTGTGGATGAGTTATCCTAGAAGTATGGTTAGGGAACCCATACTTAATTGTGGAATAATGAGATGAAGATCAGTGAATTTGTCAGCGAAGACTATTCCAGATGGATAGTACATGTCATGCCATTTCTAGTGGTATGTGGAACGTCACATAACTCCTCACAGTTTGAGAGTTATGGCCTTACGAAGTTGAAGGACCCTCATATGTTGGCTTGAAGCCCCAAAAGGTCAAAGAAGTCCAAGTGCTTGCAAAGAAGGAGGATTATTTAAATAATAAAGTGAAGTGACAAAATCAAAGAAGATTATTTAAATAATAAACTGAAGTGACAAAGTCAAGAAAGATTATTTAAATAATAAAGTAAATGGAGAACTTTCTAATTATGGAAAGTGGTTAACCCTAGAAAGAGGAAAATGGGTTGAGTGGTCAAGTGGCTATTGTATACATGGACAAGTGGCAAATTAGGGAAAAGTTGGACATAGGTGATTATGTGGACAAATTGGCCATGTGAACAAAGTGGCCTAGAAGATGATTCTAAGGAAGCTACTTGGAGAGTATAAATAAGAGCCAAGGGTCTCTTGTGAAATACATCTCTTGAGCATATCTTGAAGAACTATTCTGAGAGAGAGATTGGTTGGAGAATCTCATGGATGCATCAAAGTTTCTAAAGTTTGATATCTTGATGGTGGATGTTTCGGAAGTTCAGAAACCCTAGTTTCTAAAGGAGTATGTGAGAAACAGTGGACCAAAGAGCGTACATACGTGGGCTGCAGTGATCCAGAGAGCGTACATACATGGGCTGAAGGAAGACATAGCATGTACAATTGATGGAATTCATGAAGAATTGAGTGTGAGATGGTTCCAAGTTCTTGACAGGTGAAGCAAGTTTCATATATGCATTCTATGGGCTTGGATCTACCATACAAACTCTAGTATGGTTACATTGTTGTCTTGATGGATACTCGTGCATATTGTATGGTGAATGCTTGAAGCAATCTTGGTATGGCTGTTGTGATTTGGTTTGTGTTGGTTGATGGAGTGAGAAACATTCTTATGTTTCAGTACTGATATGGTTGCCATAGTATATTAGTTACTTATGTTTAAGTAGCATTCATATTGTATGGTTGAGGAGCATGAGTATAAGTTGTTGGAGAGTATGGATATGTTGAGATTGGTTATGGTTCAGGTTGGATAGTGAAAGACATAAGTGAATGTGACTGAGAGCTGCAGAAGATCTGAGTTTTTCATGGATAGAAAACCCTAGTTGTTCAAAAGGAACACGCAGGCTGTAGTACAGACTGGTTGCGTACATACATTGTACTACTATTAGGACATGTACATATGCGTGCTGCACTACTGATAGGTCACGTACATGTTGACAGATTGGTATCTGTTGAGGATTGATTCCTCTTCTCAGTTGGTGTTGAGTTGTGTAAGATGAGTCTTGCATTATAGAGTTGTTTCTATTGTGGAGTTGTAACTCTATTCAGTTGTTGTTGATAACCCAAGGATTGTAGTCCGTAATAAAAAGAAAATTGTACATACAACTTGTGTTCTTTGTGTTCCTTGTGGTGATGAATTATTGATGATATATGTGGCTGATGTATGTTCACATTTAACTGGTTATAAATGACAGCAATAATTAATGAGTAAATGGTGATTGCTAAGGAGTTTTGTGAAGGGAAGTTTCAAAAAGATCCCCACACTCATTCACCCCCACTCTAAGTGTGGTCAGTGTGTCCAAAAACATACTCCCAGACAGTGAGATAGATAGTGCTTTGCAGAAAGCACATAGAGCTAGCACATGATTGTGCAGATTGAGTTGCAACTAAGTAAGTGTACCAGATTGGTACAAAGTGATGTGAAAATTTGATTTGAAGGTTAAGACAAAAAGACTTATGTCTACAAATTGAAGCAAACTCCAAGAGCTTGGTGTGGCAGGATTGATAGTTTTCTGAAGAGTTTGGGTTTTACCAAGAGTAAAATTGATTCTAAACTTTACTTCAAGGTTATGAATGATGATCCAGTTATATTGTTTCTACTATATGTAGATGATGTATTCTTGACAAGATGAATAAAGTCTTATCACAGATTATAGAAGAATCTCGCTACATAGTTTGAGATGAAAAACCTAATGCATTATTTATTAGGTATTGAAGTTTGGAGGAGCCCAAAGAAGATCTTCCTTAACCAAGGGAAGTATGCAGTTGAAATACTGAAGAGGTTTGATATGTTGGAGTGTAAATCCATGAACACACACATGGAAACTAAGTTGAAGCTCCTGGTAGATACCTCATCAGAATTGGTTGATGTTACTCTGTAAAGACATATTATTGGTTTGTTGATGTATCTGATAGACCAAATATATGTTTTGTTGTGAACACCTTTGAGCATATATATGGTAGAGCCCAGACATGTTCACCTTGTAGCTGCAAAACATGTGATGAGATACCTTAAGGGTAAATTTGATTTTGGTATTTGTTATACTAAAGATCATGACTTAAGATTGTATGGATATACTGATTTAGATTGAGATGGAAGTGTTTTTGATAGAAAGAGAGCTTCAGGATGTTGTTTCAGTCTAGAGTTAGCCATGAATTCATGGCAGAGTAGGAAGAAATCCAGTATTTCTCTCAGCACGGTAGAAGCGAAATATATTGCGGCATGTTCTGCCAGTTGTGAAGCCATATGGCTTCGAATTTTGTTGACATATCTATTAGATCTGGAGATGGAAGCCACTGTGATCCTATGTGATAACCAAATTTGTATAAATATGATGTGTTCCATGATGAGTCGGAGAATATAGAGATCCGGTATCACTTCATTCATGATATGATGCAGAGAGGAGCTATGAAGCTCCATTATGTTGGCATGAATGAGTAGGTTGCAGATGTGTTGGCCAAGCCTCTGTCTCGTGTAAAGTTTGAGAACTTTCGAGACAAACTTGGTATAGTACTAAATGACCTCCATCGAAAGGGGGAGTAGTGTTGATGCCAGCCTTGTTTTGAATATTTCCATCTTCGTGTTGATTTTGTTGAGATTCCAACCTCATGTTGAAGATTTCCATCTTCATACTGATGTTGTTGAGATGCAAGCCTCATGAAGAAGATTTCCAGCTTTGTGCTGATGTTGTTAAGATGCCAGCCTCGTGCTGAAGATTTCCATCTTCGTGTCAATGTTGTTGAGATTCCAGCCTCGTGTTGAATATTTCCATCTTCGTGTTGATGTTGTTGAGATGTCAACCTCATGTTGAATATTTCCATCTTCATGCTAATGTTGTTGAGATGCCAACCTCGTGCTGAAGATTTCCAAATTTGTGCTGATGTTGTTGAGATTTCAAACTCATGCTGAAGATTTCCAGCTTCATGCTGATGTTCATGAGATGTCAGCTTCGTGCTAAATATTTCCATCTTAGTGTTGATATTGATGAGATGCTAACTTCGTGTTGAATATTTCTATCTTAGTGTTGATGTTGATGATGCTCCATCCTTCGTGTTGTGATGCTATTGTTGTTGATGTTGTATCATCCTCATGTTGTTATTTATGATGATGATGTATTAGAGTTATACTAATCCATGTTGATGCAGATGATGATGATTCCGTTCCATCTCCTCGTTGTGGATGATGATATTGATGATGAGAAAAAATTTCGATGATTTATAGATATGCCAAACAGTGTTCCATATGTTGTTGATGTTGTTTTTTTCTCTCTCTCTCTCTTGATGATGTTGTAGAATACCCTTCTTGTTAAGGGGGAGTGTTGAAAAATTGTAACTTCAAAGAGTATTCTCTTTATTATTGAGTCATTATTCATTAGATCAATCCCCTTTTGTGGATTGATCATGTAGGGCATTGTGATTGACCAAATCCCCTTTTGCCGATTGGTCAAACCCTAATTCTATTATGCAAATTAAGAAGTCATCCCACATGCCTAATTAAAGTGGTTTTAACCACTAAGAAGACAAGTAAGCCCTTCCCAGTGAAGAGACACATTTCTAGTGCCTGCCAGATAGTATAAATAAAGGAGGCCAATGCCTCATTTGTACACTCACTCATTCACTCATCAAGTGCGCAAGTTTGGAAGCTGTAGTTGGGAGAAGAAGGAAGAGAGAGGTGCATTGCTCAATGTTGGACATTCTCTAGTTTTTTGGTTTATTGTCTTTACATTGTATTAGATATCTATATTAAGGAAGTTTTTGTTGGGTTTTCTCCCCCATGAGGGTTTCCCAGGATAAATGTTGTGTATATTGTGATTGTGTTTCTCTCAATGATCCTACCTATCCTATGGTTATCTAGTAAATTGAAAAGAAACCTAATAATAGCTCAAAACTTAACACATATTGCCAAAGAAATATTAAGAGTTGATGGGGAAAACCAAATTAGTTTGATCCCCCATTCAACTTAGGTTGTCCAACCAGTATAAAATCTATCCCATTAGTAGGTTGGAGCAAGTGGAGGTGAACATTGAAGTGGTGGATACCAGAGTATGTTTTGAGGTGATTGAGATCATGGATGACTCAAAATCGTACCCATATCTAGTTGGGATTGATGAGGAGTTTGATAATAATGTAGTCTTGAATCTTAAGAAAAAAATTCCTTTGAAACAGAAACCTTGCACATTATTATGCCACTAGATATGATTGAGGGAAACATATATAATGATCCTGCGAATGAGGATGCACATAGTTCCATAACTGAGAACATATATAATATTACAGGGTCGAGGGAATATTATGCCAACCACACAACTGATGGAAATTTGAGATGGATAAGTGTATGCTCCTATGACACAAATTCAAAGGATTCTATGGAAAGATGGAAGAATACACTATATGAAGTATCTACCAGGAGATGTTCATAGATCACCAAAATGGTGCACAATATTGGATTATGAACCTACGCCCTACCTTGGTTTGATGGGACAAACTCATTGGACACATTCCTTGCACATATGCAGAAGGTTCCATCAACCCACATAATGCAATCCATATACTTAGTACTGGAAGTAATGCCTGCATATTGGTGGGAAGCACACCATGAGAATCTACGATAATGGGAATAGGTGGTGGAGTCGATCAAGGAAATATTTTATCTTATGATATATCCCCAAGAACATATGTGTTTTTATGAAAGGTGTTGGATAGGTAAGCAAAATTATATCACACAATTCAATATACTTCCAAACATATCGCACCAAAAAGTACCCCCACACATCCGATTCCTTTGGCAAGGGTCGAGCCACTAGATGAGAAGCACTGACCAGAGTTAGAACCAATCCATGGGTTGAGAAGTAGTCAGAATAACATGGTACCAACCAAAATAATTGACGACCCACCATGGAAAGGACTAAGGAACATGATCCGAGTGAAGAAGCATCATGGCCCACTAGGTTCAGATGCAATGGGATGACATATCTAGAATAGAGCAGGGATGTGTAGTAGATAGGCATTGCACCCAAGTAGAAAAAAACTTAGTACTTAGGTATATTCATCATTGTCAAAGTAATAAATAGGTATATTAGGCAATTCAACACAATAAAGCGGGATGCAATAGATTGTACCCAGAAGGGATTTTTCACATTTGGGAAAAATTAAGGTTTAAATGCCAAATTCCAATCAAAAGGATGGAATGACGAGATCTAAAAACTGGATTCTACGAAACAAGCGGATATGACAACGAAGAAGTGGGTAGTTATCCCTAGGATAGGATATGACAACCTGGGGAAATGAAATTAGTTATGGAGGTAATTTCCTCTGATACATGATAGTTATGATGGTGCAAGCCACTATGAATGACCTTTATGGAAACTTAGTAGCTGGGTAACATTGAGAGGAATTCACCCTCGGTGTATTTAACATCCCGATAGCCACACTTCACTTCATTATGTCTTCAAATCTCACAATGGTGCTCGATCAAGGAAGAAATAGAGGGATAGATACCAATGCCACAAAACAAGTAGTGGAGTAGATTGTCACACCCATATCGAGCCTCATCAATGATCCCAAGAAGAAACTAGTCATGCAATGGATCATGCAAAAATAGGTAACGAAAAAATTCGACCCATCGTGTCGAAAATTGGAAATTATTCCATATACCGAATCCCCAACTCAAACACACTTGGTGACAACAAGCACCTCTCACCCCCATAATTGCAAAGCATTACCAAGATAAGAGTGTTGTGTTTCAATCCATTGGAGTTCATGACTGTTGAATCCTCCAATGTCAACCTAGAATTGGCGTAGGTACCTTCAAAATACCTGTAGAATTATATGGCCTCAATTATGACTGAAATGGGGGATAGGCATCAAACCCTCATCTAATCTTATGAACAATTATAACAACAAAATGAACAAGACATTACTGCCCATAGAGAAACCTAGGACCATATTCACCAAGAAATAGTGGTCCACAAGGATATTGAAGCCACACATGAAGCAATCAAGGAACTACATACAACAACAATCATTGCACACTCATCATTGATTAATGCAGTCGGCGATATTTTTCAACAAGTCCCCATACAAAAGAAGAGATTCTGGACCTCCCCGACCCACACAATATTGGAAAGGTCAAGGAGAGAGTCCAGTATTTGGAAACACACAACCTGGAGCTATAGAAAATGATTCATCACCCTCTAGCAGAGAGTCATAAGTTGCAGTAAAGAATAGCGGTGGAAAAAGAGGCACTAAAACGGGGGTAATAATATATCACAAACTTCATAGGGGTGGTCGAATATATCTTCATGCTCTAAACACATCTCTAGAATTCCCCTAAATCCCATGCTATAAATGATCAAATATGATCTACTGAAGACCAAATCGCACAAAAACAATAAGTACGACCCTCCATACTCCTTGTTGAATGACAAGAGACCATGGAATTCATTTCTAGAAATCTTTGATAGATTGCAAAAACCACACCAAAAAACAAACGATATCACACATCATACCAGATGCAGCTGATAAATCTCAATTGTATTAAAACCAATTGGTAGTGGTGCAAAACATCAACCTTCATGCACCAAAAACCACACTGAATGATGTCGAGGATGTCTGCAAGATGATGCACCATATGCAAGAAACTTTTAACAATGTTGACAAACACTTCAAGGCATTCGTCTAGGAAATAATGAAAACAATCTCATCAACCTACTTTGTCATTCCATGAATAGCATTTTTGGCTCAAGGATGAGCCAAATAATAGTGTTGGGGGATTGTTGGCACCTAAGGTTTGAGTGTCAGACACGTGCCACAAGCCAATAATGTGTGTGCTAAAACATATGCACGGAGCAATGCTAGGTGTTAGAGTTTGTTCCATCCAAGGATTAACTACACATGCCATCCCATTTTATATTATGTGCGCTAATATGAATTTTCACTTTGTGCCAACCCATTTTGTACTCTGTGCAAGAACATAAAAGAAAGTGCCCGCAAACTGAATCTAAGTGTATCTTTCGACAATCAGTGAATCTGATTTTGTAACAACTTGGGTGATTGTGGTCGAGGTTATGGATGAGTTGTAAAGTTAGTTATGATTTCCATGCTTCGCAAACGATATGGGGGGATGCTTGTGAATATGTAAAGGGGTTGGAATTTTGAGTAAAGAGAGAGTTCATTATTGTAATATAGAAGTAAGATGGAACAAAGTTAGAGTTTCAAGTTTAATTTTTTTTTTTAATTTCATAAGTCTGTTGTTCAGAGATAGTAGATGAATATGAATGAGAAGAAGAAGCTATTAGCATGCAACACATCTGTATTATGATTGAATATTGATGCATTCTGTGTAGGCTTCAACCTCTGTGCATGAAATTGTATCTGAAAGATGTTGAACTGGATGAATGGAATCTGAATATATGCCTCTCTACATTTCATGTGTTATGGTTTGGATGTATGCCTATTTACATTCTTTTGTATAGTAAGATATCAATAAACTATGAATGAATGAATGATTTATCTCATGAGGTTTGTTGTATATGTTGTCCCTTCACACCTTGCACAAGAATAATGGTCTCTATGATTCTCATGGAATCTCAGGTGAGACCTTCTTTGGTCCTTCAATGAATATTGAATATGTCTATGCCTATGGGGTTTTGTTGGTAAATCTTAATGAACCCTAGGTATTTAACCCCCCGACGAGTAGACGAAGGCCAACATTGAGTAAAACTATAAGGAGATAACTTGAAAATATGATTAAAAAAACAAGTTTTCTTCCTTTCCCCAAAAAATATTTACCCTAATGGTTGACATCATTATCTTGAATCTTATTGGTTCTTTTAAATCCCATTTTTTACCTCAAAATTACCCTAATTGGAAAATCATTTGGACCTTCTACTTTAAAATTCAAATCATGTTCTCAATATTATCATACCTAGTGGTTATTTGAGATTGGAATAATATCTTAGGATATGTCCATTGAATATTCCCTCCATAAGAGCAACCCACCCCCTCAAAAGTAGCATTCCCTAAGAAGCCAAGAGATATTCCACTATGACATCCATGATGATTAATTTAACTAGGCATGATGCAAGCCTCACTCCATAAAAATCCATGGTGAAAACACTATGGTATGGTCATGTGCCTTGAAGACCAATTTGATCCATAATCTGTAGAGGCATGATATTGTCAGAGGAACCATAACCCAACTACAATTATGCAACAACAAATTGTTGACAATCAATGACATAAAATGGTGGTACTTTGTTTATTTTGGTGTCTCTATTCATTCCCAAGTATATCTCCAACTTGTATACTATATATTCTATCTGATCTTCCATTCCATAGAGATTCAATATGTTTCTCCTTTGGTATGGGATTTCAATTAGCTTTGTGAATGGAACCTAAATTTATATCTTGTTGATATCTTTAGATAAAACAAATCGCATGTGGGAAACATTCTATGCCATACCTTGAGGCCATGATGGGGAGAATACTTCTTCTTGTTGTTCATAATGAAGAAATTGCTCATGGCCTGTGCAAGAAATGTTGTCATTAGACTACACTATGGATTTTGGTACTTCCTTTTGTTGGTTGGAATTTAAGTTCTTTAGTTGCACTAGATCCTAGGAATTATCAATGCCAACTTGTTGATATTTTAGATTATAATATTTCCAAAAATAAGATACCATAGTTGTAGTAGGATTTTATCTCTTCCTCGATAGGTATAGCAATGGATTTTATTTTATTTCATCCTTATCGATCAACCCATTTTTCACAACCACCATATGTTTTTAAGATAAGAAATGACTTTCCTTTGCGGTGATTAAGCTTGCATTATGATGCCATTATCATCTCTTGAAATCCTCCTCTTTTTCCAAAAGATAATTTATGGATCAAAACCCTCCTCTTTTTCCCAAAGATAATCTATGGATCGAACTCCTCCTCTTTTTCCCAAAGATAATTTATGGATCAAAATCCTCCTCTTTTTCCCAAAGATAATTTATGGATTGAAATCCACCTCCTTTTCTTAGAGATAATTGATAGATTATGACTAAAATTCACCATTCCATCCATATTCCTCTTCTTCCATGACACAAAGCACATCCATATTCCCTATGAGGGGATTCACATGCTTTATACCAATGAGATTATTTTCACGAAAAATTATTCATTCTTAGAGGAGCTAGAGGGGGTTGTTCAATTACATTCGTCTCCTTGTTATGGAAAAAAAAAATCTCTATTGTTGATATTGTCTTAGTTGAGGAAACTTGTTAGGGGGAGGGAATACTTATTTCCCCATTTTTTTGTCCCTATGACCTTATTATTGATATTATAAAACATATATGTCATTTAATCAAACTTCTTCACAATCTTATCCACCTTTCCATAGATGGAGTCAACCTCGTCAAATTTTGTTGGTGATTAATTCCTTTTCTCACATCAAGGTCACAAGGGCATTTTCAGGTGGTTCTTCCTTTATTTCATTTATCACATTTCTCTCTTGATTTATTTTAGTGACATATTCTCAAATCAACACGATTTTTTTCTCTCAACATGATATTGAACAAATCAAAGGCATGAGTATACAATTCAAAAGCAGTGGCATCTATTAGCCTAAATGTTTAGGTAACTTTGGTCCATGTCTTGATGAATCCACTATTGAATTATTTGACAATTTATTTTAGTCTCTTTGTAATTTCAGTCAAATCAACAAGAAAAAAATCTATCATCCTTGTTCTCAACCTCTTCTCCTTTAAACAGTTATTCAAAAACATCCCAAGTGGCTAATTTTCCAGTAAGTAAGTGATTATATCATTCTTTTCAATCCTCCTCTAAAGTTTGGAGAAAGAACTCCATGACCACATGTTCATGTTCAACATCAATGTCATCCACAAACTTGTAGTAAGCCTTCAAGTGGTATTCTACAATCACTGGAATTATTCCCTTGGAATTTAGGGAGGTATTTATGATATCCAGGCGAAGTGCATGGGGATACCTCTATGTTGTAGTGAATTATAATGTAGCATACCAATAGTAATCCCCATTGGAACACTAGTGATAGAGGAAATTTATGGGAAACAATGGGAATTGGATGAGGAGTCAAAATAGAGCTATACATGAAGACAATGACAAGGGAGACTAAGGTCAACTTTTTGGTAGATGTTGTTACTACATAGGGTTGTTCAAGCAAAGAAGTATTAGGATAGTGAGTTCCTAAAATTTCATTGGCTCCAAGATGTATAATTCAAGTGTGGATGATATTTGTCTCCCCTCTACAATATCTTTTTTTTTGTTTTGTTAATTTGTGCAGGACCTGCGATTAACCTGTGGCTTGAGAAACCGCGACTCAGGGGCATCTAAGCCGTCAAAATCACCCAGGGATCGCACCCGGCCTGAGCCACACCAAACCTTAACATGGTTGGATTTTTTGTCCCCGCAGGTTTCGAATCGGTGACTTTAACATCACGGAGTGGCTTAACAACACACTCCGTCACCGACTGTCCTACACCTCGGGGACTTATAAGTTGAAGGACATGGGGGTGGGATTTGATCCACTTATGTGTGCACGGGTCACGATACCATTTATTATAGTATCTCTGGGTGCAACCACACGTTCGACCACTACCTCAAGGTGTCCCCATGGCTCCAGGTAAATCCCTCACGAGAATTGAACCTTGCCCAACGGTGAAAAACTCCTCGCTTTCCACCATTGGATCCAACCCCTTTGGGCTCTCCCCTCTACAATATCATGTTATGTATCAAAGATTGTTTAATAAGGGAGAAAAAAAAATCCTCCCCTAAACTAGCCTCTAGAGACTCTACGATGTTTTTGACTTTGATTTAAAAAATTCTTATTTGGGTCTTTGAATGGTGGGAGAACCTCCCTCTATGGATCAAGGTGAGAGGATATTTTTGGTGAGTCAATATTCCTTGATCAATTTAAGTGTTCCAAGAAAGATCATGCCTAGAATATTGCTAATTGTTTTATCCAAGGACATGCAAGTAGAAGAGATTTTAGTGTTTTAGGCCCAGGAGAGAAAATAATTACGAGAGAAAAAAAGAAGGGAGACTAGGAAAATTTCAGCATGAACACACCTAAAGTTCTAGAGGACCAAAAACAAACCCACCAATACAAAATGAACTAAATATTGCTTTGTCCTCTTCTATGTATAAATATGCCCCAATATACCTCGATTGATTAAATTTGAAGATAATCACTTGCATTCATCTGTATTCAACAACCTTATTAGGAGAAATAGTCTTCATTAAATTATATCAATGACCTTCTTGCTTCCAAACGAACCTAGGATGACTTATATTCTTCCATTTCAATCCAGTTAATCACCTCCAACTCAATGGATGATTTTATGAGGCATGGGTAATATTCACTACTATGTACCTCTCCATTTAAATTTTAGTGATAAATAAAAGGTATTTATATCCATTTTGACCTCTTAATTTCCCATTTTCTTGTATATACATATCAATCAAACTCACAGGTCTCCATACACCACAAATCTTTTTCTGAGAGGAAATGAGAGTATTGTATTAATCGTGGTATATTCCTTGAACAAGATATTAAATTCATTAAACATATCCCATTCCTACATTAATCTCCAACAAATACCTAAGGGTGGATACATTAATTGAGTTGACAATGTAATCAATCTCCATAATGTATCAATTAAATATTGTTCATTGAAATATCTTCCTTCCATTGAGAGTGGCATGGCCATAATTATTATGTCGATTAACTAGGCCTTCTTACCCATCCATACTGGAATTTGCATGTATAAAGGGGAGACACCCCAACTCAACCTATACGATCTCTTTGTGGAACTTGGTGTTTTCACTAGTGGTCTCCCTGTTCCACACCACCACCAGATTGAAAGGAAAGGGTTGCGATCCTAGAAAAATTGGCCATCACCTCTTGCATTCTACTAATTAACTCCAAATATCTAATTTGAACACTCCTCATATAAATTATCTCAAGTCTTATTCCTCACCATTGTATTTTCATATAATTATTTTGTGGATTTGAGTGTGGGTGATCAATATCTAGAAAGACTTATGGTGCACCACGAATCTCAGAGAAACTATGATAGGGCTATCAGTGGGTGCTTTAAGTATTATAAGTATATTCATGGGTAGTATATCTCATACCAAATCTCCCATGGAACACATTGGCACCCTTGTTGTTCGAATGATGAGGTAAATACTTCACACAAGGGTCTTAAAAAGTGTGAGGTGCACTTTTGACTTGGTTCAATCCATCACCACCCATGTGGCCCTCATGGTGCATGGGAATAGGAACACCCTGAATAAAATGTATACAGAAATCCAAGAATATATCCCTCTAAACCAACATGATATTCATCATCATATAGAACATCTACTAGACTTAGAGAATATTGAAGCAAGACCTCCATATGTTTTCTACAAGCCTAAAAAAATTGAAATGGAGGACTCCTTTGAAGTAGCCAATGGATTCATTGCTCAACTTTAAACCTTCATCAACTTCATTATGGAAAATATGTTGTCTTTGGGTTTCCCTCATTCAGAATTCAATAGAGTGACACACTACATACATAAAGTCTAAAGCTAAGTAATAATAGTAAATCACAAATAAAAAACATAGAGGTGCAATAAAAAAATAATTATGAAAATTCATATGTTATTTAAAGAGGCATAACTTTTTAATGAGAAGGCACCTACCTAGGAATATTTATATGGGGCAATCACATTATAAAATCACCATGTTTTATATTTCAAATAGTTTAGTATTCTTAGATATCATTGAGAAGTTTAAGTGAGTGTAGTTACTCCATTGGTATGAAAACCAAGTTATGATCAACTATACTGTCATTTCCTTTGTACCTATGTTGCATCTATATAGCCACTACATTTGTACAACATCAACCGATACCATACAACCGTTCTTGTTGAAATTTATGTTGGATTACTGAGAGGGGGGGGGGGTGAATTAGTAATAGATTAATTAAATAATTTTTAACCATATAATCCAAGTGTTATATCAATGAAGCATTATCATCCAATAATTGCAAAGTAAATAATAAATGAACAAATGAATCAACATACACATACAAAGTACACCAGTGTTTTACGTGAAAAACCCAAATCGGGAGAAAACCACAGAATGTTTTTTTGTTATATGTCTTGAAGAATTATATTCATTGGAAGCACCAACTTCCTTTGTTTTCTAGCTGCAACTAGAAGGAGGCTCCAACCCCCTAGATTCTCAGGCTACAACCCGAGGGAAGCTCCAACTCCCCAATTCTCTTGCTACAAGAAGATGGAGGATACAACCCCTTATGTTCTTTAGCTACAACCAAAAGGTGGCTACAACCACCTGTCCTTGCCCCGTCCTGCCAGCCTGAAGTAGAAGTAGAATGATGAAACCATTGTCAACCTGTCACTGTGAGATATACCACTGTAAACCTATAAAAATAAATATGAACCATGCATCAACCTGTACCTCAACCTATAATCAACCTGTACCATAAACAAGTGCATCAACCATGCACCAACCTATACCAAATAACCTGTAACCAACCTGTACCACAAACAAGTGTGTCCAACCATGTACCAAGTATGTACCAATCATGTGTCAACTACTCATCAACTATGACTCATCAATATGTACCAACATCATCCACTATACACCTCATGTATGTTCCAACTCATCAACTACTTGTCTCAATCATGTACTCAACCAAAATCCCTCATAATTTTAATTTTCCAAATATGATTTGTAGCTCTGTAATATACTTAGTGAATATTATCACATTCCTGCAAAACTTCCTTAACTTTGACAACAAGAGACTAGCATTTTCATCAAACTTTTCTTTAGTCTCACATGTATAGTTTTGGATTAATCAACAACCCTAACTTGAAGTAATAATAACTTTGTACCTGTAATGTATAAAGAACTGAAACTGATACACAATGTTCTTCAGTTTGTTTTATGAAATTACTCCAACTATCACTACTTGGAACCTCTCAGAAAATGATTTATATAAAAAATGACATACCTTCCTTAATTCTAGCTTATTCTACAGAGCGGCCTTGTAGAGCATGCCCCACATGGAATATTTGTTGAATTGATCTAAAACTATTACAAAACATACTAAAGATTGTAACCTAACCAACACATTTTGTTTCACTGAATTTGGATCTGTTATGAATAAGTTATGATGCTTTTACCCGAAACACTTGTTTTTGACTAGTTTTAGGACTAGCCACAAACCCTATTTTCCACGGAGTGTAACTCCAAAAATAAAATGATCCACAAGCTGAATTTTTTATCAAAAATACTTGGATATGTTTTCTCAATGGAATAGAAATTTAATGATCTGAATCATTATAGAAAAAACGTTATAGCAAAAATGGTGAGATGACCTGTAAATAACATACCTTAGAAAGCACCATCAAAATAATTTATCCTTCCTTGCATTTCAGCCTTATTTTCTTCACCTTCCCTCAGAATTTCGGATTAGATATCCTTGGTTATCTCAGACACCTATAGATATTCAATATACTCAAGTGTGATTAAAATGAGAAAGCCTTGCCTCTTATTTATACTCTCCAAGTAGCTTCCTTAAAAACATCTTCTAGGTCACTTGGCCCCACTTTCCTTATTTTAGGGTTAACCC
>JZKD02S0502741.1:140758-155770 GCA_000966675.3 Picea glauca | reverse complement strand
AAAAAGACTCAAGTGCAACCATCTATAGTAAGCTATACACCATCTCATCTAAAGAACAATGGTAAAAACCAGAGCATTCATGATGAAAATCCTACTATATCACTTGCAACAATTATAGGAAAAATGGAACCAAGGACATTAAAACTCATAAGAAGTATAAAGAATTAAAATACCATTATCCTCGTAGACTTTAGAAGTACAAACAATTTTGCAGATATCAATCTTACAAAACAACTAAACCTTTTTGTATACATTGTAAAAGATCTCATTGTTAAGGTCACTAATGGTCAACACGTCAAAGGAATAGGAAGGTTCCATAATTGTTTTGTATAGATACAAGGTTTGGAGCTACAAACTGGATGTTATGCTCTACCAATCAATGGAATGGGCATGGTGTTAGGAACATAATAGTTGATGCAATTGGACACATATACCACAAACCTACAAGAACAATTTATAGAATTCAAATGATAAGGGAAGAACTACAAAGTATATGGGTCGGAAAATCTACATCATTTGCTAAAAAAACTCACAAATATTAAAAAACAAATTCAAAATCAAGATTGCAGTGAAGAAAAAAATCATCCAAAATTTCTTTGAGGACAAAACATTCTTTAAAAAAGAAGACAATGTTACCTACATAAATTCTAAAGTTATGTAATAACAATAACTAATAAATAAAATAGACATAGAAGTATAATAACAAATAATAATGAAAAATCATATATTATTTAAAGAGACCTGATTTCTTAATAAAAATATACCTACTCTGAAATATTTATACGGGGTCCTCACATTGTAAAATCACCATCTTATATTTCATTAATCTTTTATTTTTCAAATATTTTATTATTGTTAAATCTCATTGAGCAAGTTAAGTTAAGTGAGTGTAATTACTCCACCAACCCTTTAGGTTCCTTTGCTTTTATGTAATATGTGGATAGGGGTCGTGATGGGAGTACTTTCCTTTCAAAATGTTGTTATGTTTTGTAGATATATTTTTTCTAAGAGGTTTATTAGTTAAGCAATATAGCTACTAAATATTATGAAGAAAGGCATAGTTGCTTTTGTGAACATATAGTTTTGTTGAACTCTTTAAGATCATACAAGAAGACATAATTATAATATGGTTTGTATTATTTGTGGACACCATAGAGGCCCCACCTTTTGACTAATATAAAAATATCCACTTCATTTAAATAAACATGATTATGCAAGGGACTATTGAAATGCATTGTTAGACATTGTTTAATAGGGGCTTGTGGGTCGGTTGAAAGAGGCTAATGTGGTGCTCTTTGAAGCCATTATGGATATGTTTTGGTGCATTCTAGAGATGTGCTTTAAAAAGAATAATCATCCTCCTTGTGCGACGTGCTCTCCCAAGTTCAAATTTTTCCATTCTTCGAATTCTTTATGCTTTAGGTACTTCCAATTTTGTAAGTGATTTAAAAGATAATTAGTTCACTTGAATTTCAACATGTACAACGAGTGCCCAAAGTTTTTGAAAGATTAGGTCTATATTCTAGTTGCAATGAATACAAAATACACACAATAATAATAAATAATAAAATAAGGGACACAATCTTTCACTTTTGTAACTATTTAAAACATATAAATATATCATCAAATATTCATTGTAACATATTCCATTCAATCATTATTAACTATATACTGTAACATATTCCATTCAATCATTATTAATTATATAATTATTTATTCAAGTACAGTTTTAACTTATTGTTTTTATTATGTGGATATTTTTTCATATATTGAAGGGTATTGATTAAATTGATATAAGAGTTTTTTTACCATTTAAATTAAGAAATTAAGTTGAAGGAAAGAAAATTCTATGTAATTTTTTTTTTTTTTTTTTGGGAAGATTTAGGGGAATTGATAACTTGCGAGAATTACTTGAGTGAGGTTTAGGTTTAGATCCAGTTGGTTACCACTATAAACGTTAAGCTAGTGCCAACAACCTGCAAGCCAACGTCTAACAGGAAACTTATGACTTAAAACATTTATAGATCTCAATGTTTCTATAAAATGCTTTGCAATAAAGGCATGGAACAACCCAAAAATCAAAGATACAACTCCATGATAGTAAAGTATAGATTCATATCACAAAAAATAAATATTACATTTATGTATTCGTATAAGCGCAACGCAATGGGTATAATCATCCAGAGCTTCCAGAACAAGCTGGTATTGATGTCGAAGATAGGGTTGTTGTGAATTGTTACAAAAGGGCACAAAATATTATGAACAACTATAGAGGATTGATTGATTGCCCATGTCAAGAAAATAGCCTCACAGATCAACATAAAAATTGTTCATTGCTATGTCTAAATAAATTGCAATCACTAGTTCCATTGTTGAATGTTATGAAAATCTATTAAAATAATAAGTATAAAAATAAATTAAGTCTGGTTGAAATTAATTTAAACCCGTCAATAAAAAATATGTATTATATAGATAACCAATCATTGCATAAGAAAATGCAATGATAAATTATTTTGAAAATGTTTTCTTCAAACAATAATTAACTACTTACATGGTGCATATTTACTGAAATAACAACCGTCGAATCCTTTGGATTTTTGCAACAAATTAATAAGGCTTGATCAGTAGAGTAACCATGCAGTATTCTCTTACTCGAAGAAGGTATGTAAGAGATATAAAAGTGACCTAATTAAAAACATAAATAAAAATTTTCTCAATTGATCGAACTAAAGGGTATAGTTCAATTTCTCCTTAAAGTTTCCAAGTGAATTACATTATTTATGTGGGATTTTCGTACTGACTTTTTTTAATGTCAAAAGTATTCGCTAAAGGAATCTTTACATAGCAATTATGGTAATATCAATTATAAATTTCATATATAAGTGTATTTTCTAAATTAAACATCTTTGTTGTGTAATGGTTATTTTTTAAACTAAACATCTTTTGTTGTGTAATGGAGTTTGAGTATTTATTGATCTTTAAAAATAAAATAAAAATTCAGGATATCATACAAATGTATAAATTTACGTCACAAATTAAAAAATAAACTAGAAAAACATTAATAAAATGCAAAAATATCTCAACAAACAATTAAATATCTTAAAAGGAAATTTGACAAAGAATTATCGGAAAAGGATGAAGAAAATTCTTGTTAAAGTACCATCATGAAAGCTTGGTTGCACAAATCAAGAAGTTGAAGAACAAGAAGAAGTCACAAAATGAAAAGCTAAAACAACTTATTAGCAATGAATAATTGATCTATAAAGAAACAATCACCGACCCTATTGAAATAGGGAGGTGATCAGAGGTAAAAATCCAAACCCTAGAGAAAGGAACCAACAGATATTCAATGGATAGCTAAAGAATAATATTATATTGAAATGTTAACCATCAACAAATCCTAGAAGTATCAAAAGGTGAATGTTTCAAAAACAAGACACAAGTTACAAAGTTGTCTTATTGTCATTCTAATTATAATAGTCATCGTATTATTCAGTGATCTAACCAAGGATGGAATCATAATGAAAAACTAAGAGATGATCCTCGTACATCAAAGGACTGCTCAATTGTGGAATCTTATCATCCCACAAATCATAGAATTTGTTGCCATGCAATACCATATAAAATCAAATTAAGGTGGTATGATCATTCCACGATAGGATAATCCTACTTAGTCCTTCATAACTAATATCATCTTGTACCTTTAACCTTCACAACTTCAAGACCAAAGAGTCATGAGAAGACAATGTAGGAAAAAATGAACACCATAGTTTTTTCCATAAATGCTTTGAGAACAAAGCATTCTTGAAGGGATAGGCAATTTAATGAATATAAAGTACGTAATCAAGCATTATATAATAATATGATAATAACAAATAATCACTAAGGGACACAAATCTTCACCTTTGTGACTAGTCAATGCCTTTAAGTATGCTATCATAAATTTCACTGTAACATATTTCATTCAATCATTATCAATTATATTTAATCATTTACAGGCACAACAATTGATTAAGAAAGATATTTTGTGGAGAGATATGTGGGATGTCGGTTCTCATTCTTGGAAAGAGTGACACACCTTAGCCCATGAGTATGTCTTGTCTTCTTCTGATGGACTCATTGTTATGGAGATTATTGTTCTTGTCCCATAGGAATATATTTTCAAAATGAATATAGATATGTCGAGGCCTTTTGGAAGGATTAAGAATGGAGTTTTGGGTGCACCTTGGTTAGTTATGATTTTCACAGGTTGTACTCCATTTTTTCATAATTTCCATCAACTTGCTCTAGTGATTAATGTGTGGTGGGTGCCTTCTGATGATGAGAGTCATTGGATCCATATATTATACAATGTATGGTTAATGAGGGTGTCCTACAAGTTCAATTTTTTTACTTGGTTGGCCTTCCATCCAAGGCTCGCCTGGCTAAGTGGTTTCTTAGATGTGATTTTACCCTCCTATCTCAAAGTGGAAATGGTTAAGCATTTATTTTTTTTATTTTCCTTTAGTAGGGGAATGTTGGGAGAATGTTCAAACTGAATTATCCATTATTCTTTAGGAACATCTTCAATGGTGTGCATTGTTGTTAGGTGATTCCATATATGTGATACATTCTTTTTTTAGTGGTATTTGGCATTATTTGAGATCTATTTTTTCTTTGGAATCTTCGATGCAAACATTTTTTTGAGAATGAGGTCGACTCTTTGTCTGTCTTTTTCCTTTTGTGGAAAGAAGAGGTACATCTACAACTATTGGAAAAAGGGTTTTTGTTGATCAAGGATGCCAAGATGTTAGACTCTAGTGCTTATTCTAATTGTAATGTTGTGCTTGTTACTTTAATGAATATGATGTAAATACCATTGTATATACTTTTCCATTTTTTGTTTTCCCTTTATGTAAATACGTTTTGTAAATATAAGAAGTGTGTGTGTGTGTGTGTGTATAAATTTCAACTCTATCCTTCTTATGTTGGATATTTTCTCATAAATTAACTATTTTTCATTATGCAATCCTCTAGAGTGTCCTCTTCTTCTCCTTCTAGTTATTATATGTTTCTAAGTCTTTTAAAACATATGCAAGTTTTTCTATGTGAACCTGTCCTATTTAGTGTTTTATCCAATTTCTACATTTAGATAGTTATCAACATCCTAATGCAAAGCCTTGCTTTGACATTGATCAATGTAAACAATGTTATCTAAAACATAACTTCTCCCTATATAGGAACAAGTGGCATGAAAAAATGGAATTTGGGCACATGTACCTTAACAACTATATTTCTTTTAGGACCATTGAGATTCTACTATGTCTTGAAACATGATTCAAGGCTTCTAGTCGACACATTTGATTTGGTGTTATTGAACGAGTCATCAAAGTGAGGTATGGTGATAAAGAACTTAAAGATAACTTGTGGAAGTTGAATCATTGTAGGAATTGTTCGAAAAAACATGATATTCCCACACAAGATGAACACCTTCAGTAACCACTCACACAACTAGATCAAAGGGCAACAACACCAACAACAAAGGAAATATCAGGACATGTATGTGTCAAATATAATAGGCTACCAACTAATTGATGGTACAAAGTGGCATCAACTTCAAGTGTAGTAAAGGTGACAACAAGCTTGACTCCATACTGGAAGGGAGAGGGGAATGGTTTAGAATCTTCCATGTGAAAGCGACGAAAAAGGTCACATGCATATTTAGACTGGGAAAGGAAAATAACTTCCTCAGTTTGCAAAACTTGGAGACTAAGGAAATAATGCAAATAGCCTAAGTCCGTCATTTCAAATATCTTTTTAAGGTTGGATTTCACATGGGTTAAAAGTTTAGGGTCACTACCAGTGAGAATAAGGTCATCAACATAAAGAACAATTATTATGAGATGGCTTCCTACTTTCTTGGTATACACATTAGAGTCATGATGACATCTAGAAAATTTGGTGTTAAGAAGAAAGTTGTCCATTTTGTCATAACTTGTAAAATTCGTTGTTCATATATATTTCTCCATTATCTGTTGTTAACTTTTGAAGTTGATGTCCAAATTATTTTTCCAAAAGGGCATTGTAGGCCAAAAACATGTCAAAAACTTCACTCTTAAGTTTTAAGAAGTAAACCCAAGTGCGTCTATAGAATTCATCAATGAAATTTAAGAAGTACTTCCACCTGACGAAAGAAGGAGAAGAAAGCGGACCACACAAATAATTGTGAACAAGCTGCAAAGGGGTTGAGGCATGCCAAAAGACACATTTTTCAAAACTATCCCGATGATGTTTTGCGAGAACAAAACCAACACAAACACCATCTTTGCAAGAAACGAGATGAAGAACAATCACCATATGTTGATTACATAGTTGTTGCAATGAGAAATAGTTTAAATGACCAAACCGCTCATGCCAAAGTTTTCTCAAGTCACCACTATGAGCAACAAAAACTGATGGAAAAGATGATGGACCAAATTTGTCAAATTTGTACAACCTGGTAATATCATCAACAATTCCAGTTGCTAGGACATGCTTAGGATCTCTTAAATCATTGATTAAAACTTGGTGAGGTGAAAACTCTATGGTTTTACCTTCACCTGAATGAGTGATTTGATACACCGATATAAGGTTGCATGAAATAATTGGAACAAATAATACTTCATTGAAATTACCATTATCTACCTGAACTGTTCCAGACCCCACAACACTAAGAGATCTATCATCACCAACAAATATTTGTTTGGTGTTACATTCATTAAGAGAATAAAAAATGGCTTTATCCTTATCCATATGATAAGATTCTCTAGAATCAACAAGTCACTCATCTGAAGAAGAAGTAGAAGTTGCATTGAAAGAGAAACCAGAAGAAGATAGTGCATTTCTATGAGAAGAAGAGGTAGAAGAAGAAGAATCAATATTGATGTTGTGCTTCTTCATCACTACTTCTAAGGATTTCATTTTTTTAAAACATTTAGACTCCACATGACCATCTTTCCCACAAAAGTTGCAATGGTTGTCACTCTTGTTACTTTTGGATTTTTCTACTTTGTCATCACTATGAGTAGAATCTAGCTGAGAGGGTTTGGGACTCTTGTTTTTTGTTGTTGTTGTGGCAAGGATGTTGCTTCTTGGGATGCTTGGATTTATCTTTCTTTTGGGTCATTAAGGCTTTGTTAGATGTAAAAGCAATGTTGATCACTCCAACTTGCAAAAGCTTATCTTTCTCTCTAATTAGAGAATAACAAAAAGACTCAAGAGTGGGAGTTTGGTAAGCACTTCCTAGAGATTCCCTGGTGGCATAAAATGTATATACAAAGATATATTATTCATTACGAAGCTTAGCAAGAATAACATATATGCATCGACCATCCTTCAAATCTATTTGACAATCTTTACATAAAAGTCTAAGTGTTTTGAAATTAGACAAATAATCTTCAATGCAAGGAAAATCATTGGGACTTAAATTCATTAATTGATTTTCAATCTAGTGAGATTTAATCACATTGTGTTTTCCAAACATAGCTTCAATATTTTCCCAATCTTTATCTGGGCCATCAATTCCTTGGAGGTGAAGTCTTAAATCAGGAGAGATGGACATTCTGATTAGTCCACATGATTCATCATTCTTATTTTCCATATGGATTTTTTTTTCAGCATTAGTGGAGGCTTATTCTTTTCCCAAGGTAATCCGGTATAATCTTTTACTTCTTAGTACATCCTCCATATGGGATTTCCATGAGAAGTAGTTGGCACTGGTAAGAAAAAGATCACTCGGAGAGGCCATATTAAAATATGTAGATAATATAATTCAAAATATAAAACTAATGGTATGAATGGAAAACGCTCGGAAAAATAGGTTGTTTAAAAAAAACGGCACCAAAAAGGAACTTCAGATCTGAAAGTTATGCCCTTTAAAAAAAAACATAAACGATAACCAAAGAAACACGTGGCAAGTAGTTTCTTTCTCTAACTTTTCTTCTGAGTTCACTTTTACTACTAAATTACTTTGAAGTGATCCACTTTTATAGAATAAATGAGAATCACTTTTACAATGAAGTTACTTTATAAATTACAGTTGCATGCAAAAAGTAACCAATTTTTTTTTTTAAATTACTTATATTGATTCACTTTTATAATTTATGTGAAATGCACTTTACAATGAATGCGTGAATTTTTTCAAAAAGTAACTTAAAAAAGAGACTTGAACTCAAGTCATATCATTAAATAAAACAACTTTTAACCAAGTGAGCTAGAGCAAAACACACAACAATCTTAAAGGAGGAGGATGTGGGTGTTGTTGTTGTTGTTGTTGGAGCTCCATCTCAAAGTGCGTGTTTACCCCAAAAACCTTTTTTTTAACGTGCTCATACAAAAGTAAGTGAAATTTTGGAAAAAATTTTGAATCTCAACAACAATGGGGTTGGATCTTGGTTAGCTTACCCGGAAAATGAAAATTTTCTCTATGTTTTTTATTTATTAGGCTTGCATACAATGCAAAACAAATATCATACACAAAACAAAAAAAACATTTTCCGCTCTGTTTCTGATTTTTCGAGAATGCATAGAGCGCACGACAAATAACATATTTAGAGAGAAAAGATCAGCAACCCGAAAATAAAAACAAAAAACTGAAATATTAACTCTATATTTAAAAGAAGAAGAAGATGTATTAAGGCTTTATACTTCTGGATCTGACTAAAATGGTCGTATCTTGGTAAAATCGAAACCTTTTCGAGTGAAATGAAAAGCATTTCTAACTAAAAGAAACACTCTGGACACAATGGAACAATCCTCTCAACAAAAAAATGTATGGAAATAAAAAAAAAAAAAATGCGGCAACACAGTTTCAAGATCTCGATCTATAATGGGAGCAGGTCTACAAACGGGCTTTGATACCATGCTCGACAAAACAGGGCATTCTCCCACAAGACAAACACCTTCAATAGCCACTCACACAACCAGATCAAAGATCAACACACCCATGTTTTTACGTTGTTAAAATTCTCGAAGAGGAAAACAGTCCATGGCCCCAACCAATGTGGCCACTTAAGGAAATATATTAATGTAAAAGAAAAATATTTTACAAGAGAGTTTATCGCAATCAATCATTGACAAATGAATCTCCATGCTATTTAAATAAAGATCATGGACCAATCGAGTGTTAAGCCATGGATCAATGTCAACATTAAGATCAAGGAGAATATGAACCATCAGATCACTCTTTGTATAGAACATATCATGACTGTCGGATTACATAACTACAAATGCATACTAAATAAATAGACTAAGAAACAAACTTTTACCTAAAGACACATTAGACCAATTTGATCTTAACTAACTACTAAGTGTCTAAATATCCTAAAAGGAATCTTTTGTTATGCAACCATTTGGAACTCTTGTTTTCCTAGAAACTATTGGAACATTGACACTATACCATGCATCGAATTTTCTCTGAAATCGTACTATTTTGATACATGTTCGTTAGTTATGAGTTGTTAAGTAACCCCAATGCCCCAACTAATAGACAAGGCCTTGCAAATCTTTGCAAGGTCCTTCTTGATAGTTGAGTCATTAGGGGAGTTACAATAAGACTTTGCAAGGACTTCAAGGGGTAGATACTTTAAGAAATGGACTTGAAAGGCATTAACATGGGGTTAAATAATTCATTAAAATAAGACTTCACAATGATATTACTATTAATCTTGAAGATACTCACTTAAGAGTTGGACTTGATATGAACCCTGGTGGAATTATTGGTTCTAAGTAATTTCACCACTTGATGTCCAAAGACCATAGTGACTTGGGCAAGCCTTGTATAACTGACAAAAATAATATAATACCTAGGAATTTTAGGACTTGACTTGAAACTTGCTTGTAAGAACATTTTTTTAAATCAGTCTAGACTCGCACCATAAAATACTTGAAAGAGAATAAAAATAACCTATTACTTTCTTTCTTTAAATCAAGTAAAGCCTCATTTATGATGAACTTATTACAATGAACCAAATGTTGCCTCTTTTTCCAACAAAATATAGGAATATGAAAAAACTAAGTGAAAGTTGTAGACAAAGGACCTTAAGGAACCAAATACATAATAAAGTATTAAGACTCATTTTGTTGACTTGTAAATAATTATTAACAACAATTATGTGTGAGTTGTGCATGCATACATGTGCACTTTAAAACTTAATATTTATAAATTAAAACTCACAAACCAAAATAAATAAGAATAGTAAGACCAATCGACTACTTTTTAAAATGGAGTTGAGTTTGTTTTAGGTCTTAGAAAACTCTTTTCTTAATTTTTCTTTGGAAAGGAATGTCTTTGACATTAACAAAGGAGATGACATAGCGACACTAGGAGGGTTGAATGACTTGACAATGCTAACATGATATCCAAACAACTTTTATTAATTTGTAGCAAATGGAGAAGGGAAAGAAACTATTGGATAATATTTTACAGTGTCGATTTTGACTCGACCCTATTTTAAAGCATGTTATGGTTAATAGTGTTGGAAACTGAAACCAACAAATGCAAGTCAATTAATTATGGAGAAGGGAAAGAAACTATTGGATAATATTTTACAGTGTCGATTTTGACTCGACCCTATTTTAAAGCATGTTATGGTTAATAGTGTTGGAAACTGAAACCAACAAATGCAAGTCAATTAATTGGTGGTATTTGCTACAAAATGAAAGTGAGCAGGAAGAAATAATTGAGAATAAGTGTGCTACATGCCAAACCACTATTTTTTCATGCAAGCGATTCCAAAATTTCAACTTCATTGTTATGAGTGGATTTTTTCCTTTTGAAAATTTCTTTCCAAATCTCATTTCTATAGATTGGGAGATTCAGTGTCATGATATTGCATCCTTTTAAAGCAATGGCTAGAGGAATTCGAGGTTGGGGAATTTAGAGTCCCAAGAAGAGAAGTCCAATTTTCCAATGCAGTAGAGGCTTGATCGACTATAATACCAACAAGTAAGTGCCAACAAGCAAAAGTGTAGAGAGCCAAAACATAACAACATGAAAAGCACAAAAGATTACATAACAATGCACACTTTATACTCTTCACTAATGGTGAAGTTATATAATATAGATATGAACAATGCATTGCAACATGTACAATGAGAGTGTGTGTGTGTGGCATGCACGTGTTGTTAAAATAAGGATGGGACAATTTGATTGGGGAGTTACAATTATAATTCATAAAGGGGAGTTGCAATTCCAAAATGGACAAGTATTCATAATTTCTCATCAAAGTTTCCTTGACTAGTTATCAATGAACATGATAAAGTGCAACTGCCACCATCAATTTGTGTATGGATTGGTCCAATAATATTTATGTGAAACACATTTAACATACCTACAATCCACTTCTTCAATCAACATGGGAACCTGTGTTATGGTGAGAGAGTTCTTCTGTATTTGTTGTATAAAAAATTCCAAATCGATGTTTCAAACCAAGTTACTGCGGTCCATCATCAAAATAAATGAATGAAGAAAATTTGATCAAAATTTAATATTAATAGAAACATGTAAAGAAGCAAAAACAGAAAATAAAAAAGCCAAAACTACAATGTAATTAGAAGTTATAATTTTATTAAAAATAAAAGGAATATTAATTAATTAATAAATAAAAGATTTTAAAAAAATGAAAATATAAATATAAATATATATATATATATATATATATTCCAAATAAAAATAATAAAAAATTAATAAACAAGTTAACTAAAATAATAAAACCCATATAATAATAAACAAACAAGAACAACACATATAACAATAAACACGAAAAACATGTATAATATTAAAAGTTCATAAAATATTTTGATAATAATAAAAGGAATAAAATTATATAACTCAAAATTAAAAATATAATAAGATTAAAATTATTAAAATAAATTAAATAATACATAATTAAGAATACAAAATTTGCCAAATAAAACAAAAGGGAAGAATATTGAAAAAGAAGAGGATATATATATATATAAAATCTAAATAAAATAAAATAAATAAAAAGAATAAATATAAAAAAGAAAAAGAAAAAAGTTATATGAAAAATTAAAATAATAAATAGTTTAAAGAACGAAGGGAAAGAAGAAATAGTGAAAAAAAAGAAAATAATAATAAAGAAATAAATAAAAGAGAAAAAAGAAAAGAGAAATAAAACATAAGAGAGAGAAATGAGAGCAAAAAATAAAAGAGACGCACTCAAAAAAAAAAAGGAAACAAGAATAAAGGAGATGTTACTTGGAAACAATCCTTGTGGATAATGTAGCAATTCAATTCTCGCTAATCTGTTAGGATATTTAAACACTTACAAATTATTTAAGATCAATTTAGTCTAAAGTGTATTCCAACCATTTTCTATGTTAAGATTACTAGGTTGCTTTTTTATTTCAATTGCTTCCCTGAATTTCCTATTGTGGTAGTGATCTACTTCGACTAGAATTTTGGCATCCTCTATGTAGATACAATGCGTAGTCTTGTTTGAGTGTTCAACCAACACAGGGACAAGTATGATTATGTTTGATATCAACAACAATCTCATGAATCATAATCTTGATGGGACGTTGAGTTCCACCCATGTAAGGTTTCCCACAAGAGAAGAGAATCGTATAAATACCTTTTTGATTAGCAGAATCAGCAAGGTATTTGACAAATGTTATGAACATAATATATAATAATAAATATAAATACATTATAATAGTTAATGAATAATTAATGAAGAGACACCTTCCCAATGAAAGCTCACATCTCTTCATGGAAGGACACCCTTGCATGGGTATATAAAACCCTCATTCTTATTGTATCTCATCATCTCATATTCATATATATTATTATTTAATGTATTATCCTTTATGGATTATAACTTATTGTCCTACCTACATTGGGTATTTACTTCGTGAACCAACTTGGTTCACCACAATGGTATCAGAGTTTTGTCTCGATCCAAATTTTGACCACAAATAGAGTTTCTCTAAAATCAGGTCTTTGACCTCATATTGGCCATTGGCCATTTATAAATCAAATATTCTACATATTTCAGCGAAAGTAAAAAAGTCGTTCTGCACAAAACCAAAAAGAAAAAGAGGAGAAAAAAAAACAAAAGAAAAGAAAAAGGTTTTTCTTAAGGGGCACGTGAAGAAGTATAAGTGCACACCAAGAAATTTGAAAGAAATATTCCAGATTTGGCATTAGTTAAGTTAATTGTCCTTTAAAAAGTGAGAAAAAATAATTTAAAAGAAAATGTTTCAAAGAAGAGGAAAAATGAATATTTTATTTTACCTTTGGAGATTTATCATCCCATTGTTTTGGAAAACCATTGGTCCATGATATTCTATATCATATATAATATATATGTGTGTGCATTTTCCTCTAAAGAAGTATTTCACAAAACTTAGGGTCACGTTTGTTGAGCCTTAACGCCGCTAACAAATAATCAAGAGTATAAAAAAGATTTATAAGGTACTTTTATAAAGTATAAAAAAGTTTATAAAAATTGGAGTGAAAATATATATAAGAAGGAAGGAGTATAACTAAAAGAGTTCTTTTGGAAAGTGTGAAAGCAATATTAAATTATTTTTCATTAATTACCAAGAAAAAAAAATAAAAAAATTAAGTAAATATAAAATTACTTTTGGTAAAGTATAAAGAAAATATTCAAAGTTTTTAACCTCTATATATATAAAAAGAAGAATTATCAAGGATTATTTTCTGAAAAAAATATAAAGGAATATTAGAGGGAGATATCTATTAAGTCTAAGCTTAAGTCTTATTATTATTAAAGGGATATTATAATAATTATAAGGTCAATTCAAATTGAAAAATAGATTTTTAAGGAAGGAATATTTTTTGGTAAAAATCATCTAAGTAGATGCATCGAATTATTAACATTTAGAGGAAATATTCAAGAAAAATAAGTTAGCATCCACATTTGCCCAGATACGAAGAAAAATCACATAAGTATGGATTTGGCGAATCAATTAATAATTCCTAAGACAAATGTAATCGAAACAAAAGATTTTTTTTTTTGCAATAAATATGACATCAAGGATTTACCGTTGACACTCGAAGATTATAAACTCGTATCGAATTTCGAGGTTACAAATATATATGAAAAAGAGGTTTATATAATCCTCGGCTCGACTTGGTTAGATATGCTTGGTAGCTTAATTTTAAACCTTGAGAAAAAGTTTTTAATGTTTTCCTACAAGAAGAAAAAAATAAAAATACATGATGCCTTAGTAAAGTCGGATTCAATATCTACGTCAAAATATCTTGATCAGATCTCCAAAATACTATTGTCAGACAAACAATAGTCAATACTTGAAATCCAAAAAGAATGTGACAAAATCGTCATAGAAAAGGACGCATAAATTTGTCGCCTAAAATCTCATAATCAAGTTTACTCACCTAGATTAAGAAGATAAAGAGTGATAAGAAGACGGTACAAGACAAGTTAGAACAACTTATCAATAAGGAATCATTGGTAGATAAAGAGACAATGACTGAACCTATGGAACTACAAAAGTCTTCAAATGGAAAAAACTCGATGGTGGATAAAGCAATTAATACAAACCCAGTCAACCTTACAACTCAAAGGGATTCAATTGATGTAAAGAGGTATTCACATGTCGAAGTACAAACAAGCTAGGGCTATGAAGAAGACTCAATTACAAGTGTTAATCAAGAAGAAGCTACAACCACACGAAGTAAAGATCAGGTTGAAAGGATTCCTTATAGACATCCTAATCACAAAAATCGATACTTCAACCAATCAATGTATCACATAAACAAATGACAAATATGTCAAAAAATATTACCTCCATTACAAATGATGCTCAAGGTAGAAGTTATCACGGGAGTCAAAATACATCAAATTGTCTACAAGGACCCCATAAAGCCCCATTGTGCAGAAGATCGATTTAAGGTGGGCAGACTCCCTTACAATTCGACGGTTCTATGTAGTGCTTAAAAGATCCTATCATTTCAAGTCTTCAACAATCACTAATTCAAGAATA
>JZKD02S0502741.1:128503-139468 GCA_000966675.3 Picea glauca | reverse complement strand
TATTTATGGTAGAGGTCTTCCTTAAAAAGAAACCATAACCTCTACCACTATGGTGCTATCATAATTAGTCATACTGTTGAGAGTATGTTTTTTTTTGTTAGAAATGTTCGTCACTTGCGGGCCCAACATTTCAACCATTGGCTAAGAAACCACAACCCAGGGACATCTAAGCCATCAAAATCACCTGGTGATCGCACCCGGCTTGGGCCACACCAACCTTTAACATGGCTGGATTTTTGGGTGTCTCCTCTCGACTAAACACACTGTAAGAGTATTGAACTTGAGTTGTCTAGCAAACAAAACCCACACCTTAACCCACTCCACCCAACTTCCCCAAGTGGCATGTCTCTTCCAACCGACGTGCCTCTTAGTCGTTTTGTCCACTTAGCAAGTCGGGTCAAATTACCAAAGGGTGCACACCCCTGTCCAAGCATGAGCTCTACCCAGTCAACGTGTCGTTTCCTTTGTTTCAGGCGCCCGAGTCAAGTTTGTGCCCACTCTTCAGTTTTTTTCTTGGCTAGCATTCATTTTTCGTTTGCTTGGTTCTCTCCCCTTGGCACGATGCGCGCCAAAGGTGTTTGAGCTATCCAATTAAAGTTCTTCATTCAACCAACTGGGTGCTCATGCTATCAGAGTGCTCGTCGTCTCCAACTATTCCAACTTTCGATGGGGCGCCCACCTCCATCGCAAGTCTTCTTGGTGAAGTCGTCCTTGGAATGAAAACGCACCCAAGGAACTCAACTTTTCTATATAAGACGTCCTTCATTTTTGTCAACCAAACCGAGCACTTTCTTTCCTTGCTCATCTGTCCAAACCATCGGTGGAGAAGCGCAGGCTCCTAGGCCAAGTCCAGGGGTGTTACACCCTCCCCCACTCAAAGTTATTGTCATCCTGAAAATCTCAAAATGTCTAAGTGTTGAATTGCCATGCTGAACTTTTATGCCCATACTTCAACTACTTTCATCATGTCTCTGCAATTTGTTGCAACTAACCACGTTTTGAACAAGTTGGGTAGCTAGCCCAACTTCATGCTCAATCTGTGATCACAGCTGGCACAACTTAACACAATTTTTTCTATTCATGCGTTCACCACACTGTGCAACCCAAAAAAACCAAGGCAATATTTCAATTGTCCCTTCGTTGTTTTTTTCATCCGACTTCGTCAAGAAGTTTCTCTGCAACAACCAAGTGTTTCAAAAATGAATCGTTATGCTCCCAAAGTCTAACCTCTTCACCATGTCATTGTGCACTAGCTCGTCCAATTGTCGGATAAGTAGTCTAGTCAGTCCAACCATCTGATCACCTGCACGATGGCACACCTCCATGTCAAATTTATCTCCTTCCATCTACAACTTGAATCTTTCATGCAACAACTCACCAAGGAAAACTCCCTTGCCCCATCATGTTGTGATGTCACCCCAAAACGAAATCTCCCTTCAACCTTCATCTTTGTTGTGAAATTTGTTGTCACTTCCTTCCATCATTGCACCCAATCCATCACATGTCCAAGATATTCAAAAACATCAAGGAAATCACTGCTTGTCTGCCACCCAGGCGACCAACCAAATTCACTCTGTTTATTGATCCCATAAATTGTAGGATCCTCAAGACTACCTTATCATTGCTGCAACCGTGCCCTTAATAATTCTTACCAGGTCAAGTATGAGCATGGCTTCATCGATCAACCTTCCATCTTCTTCATCACATGTCCATGAAATGATCCAAGTGCACAAGTTTCACACCTCCAACAGTCACCTCCACACTACTCTTGATTTGTGCTTTGTTTCATCCTGTCTATGTGATCCTATGATCTATATAAGTCCAAAAACTTCCTTCATAATTTTCTCAATGTACTATCCAAATGGTTCCAAGTGGAACGAGTCACCCAAAGACTTCCATGCCAAAACATGTCTGGGCCAATTCCTCCATCAATTCCAACCAATGATCGTTGGATCTCTGAGTCAATTCATCATCATCCACAAGCATCCTGAGAACACCCTCCCTCTCCCATGCCCCATACAATGAGAAAGAGTGCATCACCCAATCCACTTAGTCTGCGATTTGAACCATCTTGGTTTTCTGTCAACAATTTCCTTGTTCGACTCCTTGTTTCCTATGTTCACTTCTTGGAATGAATCGTCTTACCTCTTCCAAGACACTTCATTTGGATCTCCGTTGTGACAATCGCATCACCTCATGACCCAACCAATGTGTCTAAGGAACTCATGCATCAAAGTGCCTCATCCAACCTTCTCTCAAACAAAATGCACGTCTCATTGTCTTCTTCGTCACAATGATCCCTCCAATGCACTTCACAAGAGAGTTAGGCAAAAATCCAACTCATCCCCATCTCTGTCACCAATATGTCTAAGTATCCTTCTGGAACTCCCCCAAGAATGTTGCTCTAAGTCCTTGTTTGGATATACCTCCCTTAGGTCGCTCTGAATTGTTCATGACTCCAACGAAGGTTGCATCACTTGAGACTCACCAAGTCTGCAGTGGAAACAGGTCTCCCTTGTCTTCGATCAAGTCTCCCCATTCACCCTTCAAAGGATCCAATGAAACAACCCAGATCTTGCCAAGAAATTGAAACGATCATACTTGTTCATGACATGTTCGACAACCTCATGGTTCAAGCCTTCATACTATCACAAGTATGCAACTCGTCTTAACCACCAAGTTTGATTTCACAAACATACCTCCTTGCTATGTCTCAAGGCAAGTTCAATTTTTCGGCTAAGTAACAGACATATGATGCACCCAGCCACACACTTCCACCAATTCGTTGTCCAAAACCTTGGTTTCCTTTGTCACTGAGGTGCCAAGATCCACGACACACTCTGTCACATCCATTTGTCATTGCAACCAAAATTATGCAACAACCGGACCCAACGTATACACGTATAGAATCCCAACATGGACTCGTCTCGACAATGTGTGTCCAGACTATTCACATCAATATTTCAACTCAACCAAGCAATACACAAAACTCCATCAAGTCAAATGCATTCAACCGAACTTGTTTTCTCTGTCTGTTATCTTCTCACCCTGAAATGCTTCAACACTAGGAAACCATGCATAAATCCACCGATCATTAAGCCATTTGTTGTTAACCAACTTTCATGACTCTACAACAAGTCATCTCGTCTGAAAGCTATGATCGTTGTTTGCAACCCAACTGACTCAACTCTTCTTTGGTAGTGCACGACACAAAGTTGGCACGATGGAAAATGTGCTCAACTGTCTTCCTTGCAACCCAAACTTCATTCTGCTATCTCACAACAATGATCAAATATTCCCTATTCATCTATGTAAGTAAAATAAAACCAAACATAACAAGTCTAACCCGTATTAAGAAAGAGGGGGAGGTGGAATCTCCTCCACAACCAATTCCAAAATCACATCTTCGTTGCTTTCATGTTCCTACATTGTCCCGCAAGGCCGAGGGTCCTCATTAATTTCTATTGGGTGGGATTGTGTATCCAAAAATCATGTCGAGTTATCCACCTTCTTCCCTTCATCCATTAGAGTGATTGTGATGTCGATGCCAAAGACAACCTTGCACACTGTCTCAAATTTCCCTTCAAAAATTCAAATGGTGTGTAGGATGTCTTGCTTCTCATCTTGCTTCTTCTCTATGGCTTGGGAAATCATGTCCTTTACCATCTAGTATACTTGAACAATTCAAAGTATTTGGTCTCACTAATGTGGGAGTAACCCGGGTCTAACACCTAGCGTCCCACCTCCTCCACAAGCTAGTCATCTGAAATCTTTTGCCTTACGTCCTTGACTACTTCCTCTAACTCCTCAACCTACTCCTTCACAAAGTCAAAGAAATTCTCCATAAAAAGGCACTCTACCTCCCATACTTCTTTTTTTTCCTTCTCTATTGTGGGTGATTTCCCCATCGAAGTCACCTTCCTCATGGTTCCCGCACCCAAACTTCTTCCCCATCATCCTCTTCGACCAAACCTTGCCACCATTTCAACCCAATCACTTACACTTCCAACTGATAGATTTTAGCCCTAAAATCTCACCCCTAATTCTCCAAATAAATGAAAACAAAGCAATTGCAATCTATAATGCTCTGATCCAGAATTGGTTGTGTTCACAAAGAGATTCCTTAGACTAATAATCCCCCACAACAACCCATAGACAATTCCAACACCATGTGACCAAACCAATCACCACTCTCGACCACACTTTAGACAGGACACAAAACAATATAAAGAAAAAACATGAGAGACTAGATGGGATGCTGAGCTTCATGACCTGGGAGTGCCTCGAGCACCTCAAAAACCTACCTACATCATTCTCCTCAACATTTGACCACATAGTTCCTGCTACAAACCATTATATCGCACATACCACTGCATTTGATATAACTAGGCTCCATTCACTTCGATTATTTTAGCTCCAACATCCTTCATCATGGCATTAAAACCCTCGTAGTCGGCCACGTTAAAACATAATGGCTCGTCCCTCCCTTCAATCTTGATTATGTTGCAGTTCTTGTATTTCTCTATATCCTTTCCAGACATAAACATCATGCTCGCAATGAATTAGAGGTGTCCCATACACTCTCCTCCATATTCCCTTCATCCTACCCGAGCCTCGAGCGCCTACCAACTGTCGACATCATCTTCATGGTGATCCCTCCATGCGTGGTGGTAGTGGAAGGACATGTTTCAACTGTCTTCTCCCCACCCATTATCACATGATACAAGAAAATATTATTTTCATCTTTAATAAAATTACAAGTTTTAATTACATTGTAGTGTCGATATTTTTATTTTCTATTTTGCTCATTTACTTTTCCTTATTAATATTCCTTTTAAATTATATTTTCTTAATTCCTTGATCCTTACAATGGACCACACTAGCTAAGTCCAAAACGTTGCTTCAAAAAGTCTTATGCGATGGATCCAGAAGAACTCTCTTACCATAACATTAATCACAAAAGTCTTGGAATTGAGGAATCTATGTTTTTTCCCTTCATAAACAATTTAACCAATGGAAGACAGATTTCGAGCACATATGGATTGTAAGGAAGGTCTTTCCACAAACAAGGCTCCTTTGTTCGATGGAACAAATTATGCATTATGGGGTATAAGAATGAAGACATATTTGATGGCCCTTGGGTTTGGTACATGGGAATCAATCAAAACAGGTTATACAAATAAATCTGGGAAGGAGTCAAGTGAAAACAATGCAAAATAAATAGATGTCATCTTGAGTGGCCTATCATATTTTGAGACTGTCAATGTAATGTAGTGTACATCAACTAAACAAATTTGGGACAAGCTATAAAAAATTATGAAGAGAGATCCAATGATTGTTCTAGCTGTGAGTTAGAGACAAAAGAAGCACAATTTGTGAGAAAGCTAAAACGAATATCTGGAAAATACAAAGATAAGATACCCTTCGAATTCTTTAATTGTGGTAGAATAGGACATTTTGTTGCTAAGTGTCCATAGGTAGAAATGGGAGATAGTGATGATGAAGAAGAATCTCTCTTCATAACCATAGACAAAAAGCATGTTGATGAAGAAAATGAAGATAATCATAAAAGAAAAGTCATATTCGGAAGAAGAAGATCTTGAAGCAGAACTCATTAGTTCCTTAGAAGAAATAGAAAAGCTTAAGAAAAAGAATATAAAGCAAAAGGAGAAATTGCATAAACATGAAAAGAAGGATCATGATCTTGAAGAAAAAAAGAAGATAATGATCAACCTGAAGATTCAACTTGAAGAGGCAAAAGGAATATAAGAGACATTGAAAATTCAGCTCAAAGAAAAGGAAGAAACCTGTGAGAAGTTAGAGTCTGAAGTTGTCTCATTAAAGAAGGAATTAAAGAAGTCAAATGATCAGTTGAAGTTTCAAAAGAGAACTGAAACTTTAAATGAGATCCTCAGTTTTCAAAGGTCACCATTCATCAAGACTGGTCTTGACTATAACGAGAATCATAATACTTTTGAAGAAAAGCCTAATATCTATGCTAACATTCTCAAAGGATCCAGGAACAATGAAAGAAACAATAAGAAAGGAAATGATGACCAACAAAAACATGATTCTTCTCACAAGAACAATAAGAATGAGTTCAGAAGAGTTGTTCCACCAAGAAGGCCTTTCACAACCCGGTATCAAAATCTCTTCCTTGGCCATTGTTTTTCATGCAATAATTATGGACATAAAGCAATAAATTGTAGATCTTATACAAGAAATGACCATGTGAGAAACAAAAATAGAGGTCCTTACAAGACCTCAAAGAATAATTATGTGAGCACCAAAAACATAAGTTCTCATGGGTTTGTTGATAGAAACTGCAATTCATTTTCTCCCCTACTTGATTACAATACTGCATGTTATAAGTGCAATAACTATGGGCACATAGCATGTGACTGTAGAAGCAACATAATAAAGTCTCCTAAGAAAAACAAGGAAGATGATGTTATTACCAAGCATAGAGAAGAATACACAAAGATGTGGAAAAGGAAACAAGAAGAACCAAAGAAGAAATATTATGGACTTGCAATGTATGCTCAAGACAAAGGAAACCAATGGTAAATTGATAGTGGATGTTCAAAACACATGACATGGGATCAAAATAAATTTATCACCCTAAAGGAAGAAAAATGAGACAACATTACATTTGGGGATAATGCTTTTGCAAGGATAGTTGGAAAAGGTACCATTACTCTTGATAATGGAAAAACTAAAACACAAAATGTCTTGTATGTTGAAGGGTTAAAACACAATATTCTAAGTGTCAGTCAAATGTGTGATTAAGGTTACAACCTCACATTTCATTCTAAAGGATGTAAGATAAAGAAAGCAGGTTCAAAAAGATTAGTGGAAAAATAAAGAAGAACCCCGAGCAATGTATACGTTCTTGATGAAGTCAAAAGAGAAAAATGTTGTATGTGACAAGTAAACGAAAGATTGAATACATTGCCACCAAAGAATAGGTTGTAAATATTTTTACCAAACCCCTTCCCAGAGACACATTTGAATATCTCAGAAAAAATAAATGGGAGTGATATCCCTCTCATCTCGTCAGTGAAGGGAAGCACAATCTTAGGGGGAGCATCCCTTTTCCATTGACGTCAAAGGGGAGAAGATGTAGATAGAGAAAGAATTGCAGACATGAGGAAAGTTGCAGACATGGGGAGTATTACAGAATTGACTAAGGTTTGCCATTAATGACAAATGGGAAGATTGTTGGAAATATTGTTGTCATTGATGTCAAAGAGAGGAGGAGACTGCAAATATTGAAGATAAATATTGCAAGATGAATATTGTTGGAAATATTGTTTTTGGATTTTTGATGCTAAGTTTGGATACCCTATCTTTGAAGGAGTTTTTACTTTGAAGACCTAACTCAAATGGGAGCATAGGATATATGGTTGAAAATCTTATTCTGATACCTTTCCAATGGTATATGGCACTCCATTTATCTCCATAGGGATGAGGAGATATGGAAGATTTTGTCAGGTGAATCTAGCCAAGAAGCACAGGGCAACCCAACCAGTTTTACAAGTCGGCCCCATAAGTGAGCATAGAAACATTATAAATACAGGATAGATGCATGCATTTGAAGAGCATCCAAGCAAGAAGATCAAGTACAAGTGTGCAAAAGAGATTTGAGGTGAGCAAGAGGAGATGAAGAGTATTCTTGGGGTTGAAAGGGGCACAAGAGGAATTTTCTTGAAGTTTTAAGGTTGTGCTATGAAGGAATAAGGTCTATGATGATGCAAAGTATGTTGTTTTGAGGTTGTGATGTTGTAGTACAAAATTATATTCTAGGAATGATGCTATGAGGTTCGTTGGGACATGAAGGCCAAATCTGACTAGAGTTTGAAGCTATGTTTGGGGTATGAAGCAAGGAGTGATGTTGGAGCATGAAAATTAAGGGTATGATGACGCTATGAAATACATGAAGTATGAAGCATGTATGTGGATTCAAAAGTACTCTATGTATGAATATCTTGGATTGGTGCCTATATAAGTCTTACCAAGTTGGTGCTTAGTGGAAGAGATTCGTGTTTTTAGTACGTTGGTGCCTACACAATATCTTGTTGAGTTGATGCTCAACTGAAGAGATTGGTGTCTCTAGTAGGTTGGTGCCTACACAATATCTTGTTGAATTGGTGCTCAGATGAAGAGATTGGTGTCTACAAGATTTGTAACAATAGGTTGGTGCCTACAAACATTTCTAAAGATAAGTTTTTATGGTTTTCTCCCACAAGGTTTCCAAATTAAACTCAGTGTACTATGATTTGAGTTTATATGCATTTAATGTTAATGAATGATTAATGAATGATCATTTAAAGTAAAAACTATCTTATATTGATTCACCTCCCTCTCTCACTATAAGCATAAATTCAACACATAGTTCCTCAAATCATCAAATCCATGGACTATGTCCTTGTTTTACATTTGTAGCAATGATCCAACATTGTGTCCTAGTGACTTATGCCATAACATAAACTTGTCACCAGAAAAATACAAAGCAAGGTTTGTAGCTTGTGGATTTTCTCAAAAGGAAGGCATTGACTATGAAGAGGTGTTTGCTCCTATAGCTAGATACACTTCTATCAGAACCATCATAGCCCTTGCAGCAAAGATGAAGTGGAAGTTACACTAGATGGATTTGAAAACAACCTTCTTAAATGGTATCACTAAAGAAGAAGTGTATATAGAACAACCTCAAGGGTTTGAAGTTGAAGAAAGAAAGACTCACGTCTGCAAGTTGAAGAAAGCTCTATATGGATTGAAGCAAGCTCCTAAATCTTGGTATGGAAGAATTGATAGTTTCCTGACGATCTTGGGCTTTACCAAGAGTAAAGTTGATTCTAACCTTTACTTCAAGGTTATGAATGACGAGTCAGTTATATTGTTGTTGTATGTGGATGACTTATTCTTAACTGGAGAAGAAAAGTTCATCATTGGTTGTAAGAAGAAGCTCACTGCAAAGTTTGAGATGAAATACCTAGGTCTAATGCACTATTTCTTAGGTCTCGAGGTTTAGCAGAGCCCGTAGAAGATCTTCCTTAACCAAGGGAAGTATGCAGTTGAAATACTGAAGAGGCTTGATATGTTGGAGTGTAAATCCATGAACACACCCATGGAAACAAAGTTGAATCTCCTGGTTGACACTTCATCAGAATTGGTTGATGCTACGTTGTACAGACAGATCATTGGATCGTTGATGTATCTGACGAACACCAGGCTAGCTATATGTTTTGTTGTGAACACCTTGAGTCAGTATCTGGTAGAGCCCAGACGTGTTCACCTTGTTTCTGCAAAATATGTGATGATATACCTTAAGGGTACGCTGGAATTTGGTCTCTGTTATAATGGAGATCATGACTTCAGACTATTTGGTTATACCGATTCAGATTGGGATGGAAGTATTTATGATAGAAAGAGCACTTCAGGATGTTGTTTTAGTCTAGGGTCAGCCATGACTTCATGGCTGAGTAGGAAGCAATCCAGTTTTTCTCTCAACACAACAAAAAATGAATACATTGGTGCATGTTCTGCTAGTTGTGAAGCCATATGGCTTTGAAAATTGTTGACATGTTTATTTGATCTGGAGAGGGAAGCAACTGTGATTCTATGTGATAACTAGAGCTGCATAAAGATGACAAAGAACCTTGTGTTCCATGATAGGTCAAAGCACATAGAAATCTGGTATCACTACATTCGTGATATGGTGTAGAGGGGAGCCATAAAGCTCCAATATGTTGGCACAGATGAGCAGGTTGCAGATGTATGACCAAGCCTCTGTCTTGTGTAAAGTTTGAGCACTTTCGAGACAAGATTGGTATAGTCCGAAAGGACCTCTCTCAGAAGGGGGAGTGATGTTGATGATGTTAATATTATGGTAGCTGCGGGAGGTATTTACCTCCACATGTGAACCTGACGAGAATAGAAGACTCTGGGAAGCAAGAGAAACCCTAATAAGTTCGCTAATAACCCTAGAAGCCTTGTCGGCTCAAGAAGATAATTTATATTAGGTTATTAGCCTCCAAGAGAAGAAGTCGGCTATAAATAACAATAATATACTGAACAGACACTTATCCAGAAGGAGAAGTCGGCCCCAACAAAACTAACAAAACCACTATAAATACAAGGCACCAGTTCTCATTTGACAACATCTCAGAATTGCAGTTTCCCAGTTGGTGCGCACTGCAGTTGTAGTTTGTTGCGCACATGTGGAGGAGGGTTGCAGGTGCAGCTGCAACAACAACAAGTTTTCAGTATTGGGTTGAATATCTCTTGGCTAGGGTTTGGACTATCTGATCAGCTTTTTGTGATGCGCTATCCTTAGGGAATGATGCGCTACCCTTTGTTTGGCTATCTAGCCTAGGGTTTGCTTCTGGAGGAATTCTCAGTCAAGGTTAAGGTGCTCAGAGGGAGGCTTCAGCCTATGGTTGGGTGACGAGGGTATCGTCAATGGTAAAACGAGCACACCATCTTCTGTATTCTAACAAGTTATGGGCCCACACCCCTTCAGTCAGCCTAAAACGCTGGAAGGAAACATAGCCGCTAGATATTGAGCTCGTTGAGAAACTGCCGCTAGGGTTACTAGCAGGAGCAGTTTCCAAAAGCACTACAGCTAGGGTTACTAGCAGAAGCAGTTGCAAAAATGCTAAACCTCTTGTTGAGGCACCTTAAGTAACGAGATTGACCTAATCTCCGGATAGATCAGTGCGCCCTAGCCCAGCGCATCTCCTGGTACTCTCAAAAGGCCAAGACATGAAGTTTGGATTTCTGGTCAAATCTAGGGTTTGAACAAGTCAAACAAGCCATGACGAAGTCTATGAAGTCTGAGAACAAGCTAGATGGAGCCTATAACTTCAGAGCATGGAAGACAAGGATTGACCTCATCCTTGCTAAGAATAAAGTGTTGGATATTGTGAAAGGAAAGATCGTGAAGCCAGAGTTTGAAGAAGGAGA
>JZKD02S0502741.1:30348-41938 GCA_000966675.3 Picea glauca | reverse complement strand
GGGTTTCCCAGGATAAATGTTGTGTATCTTGTGATTGTGTTTCTCTCAGTGATCCTACCTATGCTATGGTTATCTAGTAAATTGAAAAGAAACCTAATAATAGCTCAAAACTTAAAATGGTATCAAAGCTAAGCTGAAGAGAGCACCTTTCATTGGATAAGCAAAAACGTCATTGTTGTTGTACAAGAAAATTAGGGCTTTTTGTTGGAGAAGAATTTTTGCCTAAAAACCATCTAGAAAAGTGCTCCCTACCCTAGTGAATCTTTTGGCAGCTTGAGCGCACCTTTTCAATGGAGAGAGCCTCCCAAAAGTCAAACCCTATCTTTGACTGGTACCAGAAAACCAGAAGTACCAGAAAACCGAAACAAACAGGAAACTAGAACCAGTACTAGAAGCACCAGTCTAGATTTTTGCAGTTCAAGTTTCAAGGGGAAAAACTTGAAATTTTTGAAATCTAACAGCTCCAACAAACTCGCCTCAGCCAAATGCATCTAGTCCCTGGATCAGAATTTCAAAATTTAAAGTTTGAAAAATTAGGGTTTCCTCATAAAACCCTAAGTTGCAGTTTCAGAATCAGCTGTAGTACCAATTGTAGTCACCCTTGAAGTTTTTAAAGGGTTGGTAATTATTATCGCTGCCTACCAGATGGTGCCACTACCTGCAAATACTATCAGAGGTATGTACTCACATATGTTTAAACTGTTCAGCTTTAAAGGGTATTTGCTGGAGAAGGGATCTCTTGCCATAGATCCAGAAGGATCTCAGATCCAACACATTCAAAGGAATAACGCAACCCAGGTTTGATTATTCTGATATGCATCTATTTGTTATGGCATTATTTTGATCTAGGTTGCACATTGAAGCTATGACCATCATACTAACCTTTGGTCAAAAATAAAATCAAGGTATTAGATTGATTAAAGTTGAGATCATAGAATTTATTCTCTAACCCAACCTTCTATCAAGATAGCATATTGTCTTAGTACAAAAGACAGGTTGAAGAAAGCACTTGTCATCTTGAGTGAAGGGGACTTGGAAGAAAAGCAACACACTCATTCTTGAGAACAAGACTCCAGGTTCCTGGTTTGATTAATTAAGTTGATAAGATTCAAAGTTGCACGTGACAAGTTCCAGGATTACTCCCCCTGAATCTCATACTGTCATGGTTGTTCTGGTTGTCTTCATGGATACTAGAACTATTTCTTCAATTACTGGAGTAAGTGTCTCGTCATAGTCTTCTCCCTCTTGTTGGGAGAGTCCTCTGGACACACATTAGACTTTGTACATGTGCAACATGCTTGATCCGGTAGATCAATCTTGGAAGTCAACACTGACTTCCCTTCTAGTCTCACGGAAAAATACATATCCCAGTCTTTCTGACTAGCTTCCTTCACAGTCACTGAAATAAGGGAATCTTCCCAGGAGATTTCATATCTCCTTCTCTGTCACTGAAGCCATGATCTAGTCTCTCATGGCATCTGTCTCCCAGTCGGGCCATGAAGACGTGACCACAATAAAAGATAGAGTTACCTCCATGAAAGAAGAGGAGCTATTTTTTTTATTGAGCCACTCTCAGTTTCAGATGAAGTTGTTCTCGCAATAGAGTAGAGGAGCTACTCTCAGAGTTCAACAGTTACAGTGATTCTCAACTTCAGAGAAGTTGCAGGTGTAGAATCTCAGTTCCAAAGGAACAGTTGCAGAAAGAGTAGAGGACATACTCTCAGGTAGTGAGACAAATAGTGCTTTGCATAAAGCACATAAAGCTAGCACATGATTGTGCACATTAAGTTGAAGTTGAAGAAAGTGTACCAGGATGGTACAATATGATGTGAAAAATTGGATTTGAAGATTGATGATAGAAAGACTCATGTCTGTCGGTTGAAGGAAGCTTTGTACGTGTTGAAGCAAGCTCCTAGAGCTTGGTATGGCAGAATTGACAGTTTTCTGACGAGCTTGGGCTTTACCAAGAGAAAAGTTGATTCTAACCTTTACTTCAAGGTTATGAATGATGAGACAGTAATGTTGCTACTATATGTAGATGATGTATTCTTGACAGATGAAGAAAAGCTCATCACAGATTGCAAGAAAAAGCTCGCTACAGAGTTTGAGATGAAAGACCTAATGCATTATTTCTTAGGTCTTGAAGTTTGGAGGAGCCCAGAGAAGATCTTCCTTAACCAAGGGAAGTATGCAATTGAAATACCGAAGAGGTTTGATATGTTGGAGTGTAAATCCATGAACACACCCATGGAAACTAAGTTGAAGCTCTTGGTTGATACTCCGTCATAATTGGTTGATGCTACGTTGTACAGACAGATCATTGGATCATTGATGTATCTGACGAACACCGGGCCAAATATATGTTTTGTTGTGAACACCTTGAGTCGGTGTCTGGTAGAGCCCAGACGTGTTCACCTTGTTGCCACAAAACATGTGATGAGATACCTTAAGGGTACGTTGGACTTTGGTCTCTGTTATACTAGAGATCATGACTTCAGATTGTATGGATATACTGATTCAGATTGAGATGGAAGTGTTTCTGATAGAAAGAGCACTTCAGGATGTTGTTTCAGTCTGGGATCAGCCATGACTTCATGGCAAAGTAGGGAGCAATCCAGCATTGCTCACAACACGGCAGAAGCAAAATACATTGTTGCATGTTCCGCCAGTTGTGAATCCATATGGCTTCGGATGTTGTTTACAGATCTATTTGATTTGGAGATGGAAGCCACTGTGATCCTATGTGATAACCAGAGTTGTATATAGATGATGTGTTCCATGATGAGTCGAAGCACATAGAGATTCGGTATCACTTCATTCATGATATGATGCAGAGAGGAGCTATAAAGCTCCATTATGTTGGCGTGGATGAGCAGGTTGCAGATGTGTTGACCAAGCTTCTCTCTCGTGTAAAGTTTGAGCACTTTCAAGACAAGCTTGGTATAGTTTGAAAGGACCTCCCTTAAAAGGGGGAGTAGTGTTGATGCCAACCTTGTGCTGAAGATTTCCAGCTTCGTGTTGATGTTGTTGAGATGTTGGCCTCGTGCTAAAGATTTCCAGCTTCGTGTTGATGTTGTTGAAACTTGAGATGCCAGCCTTGTGCTGAAAATTTCCAGCTTCATGTTGATGTTGTTGAGATGCCAACCTCATGCTGAAGATTTCCAGCTTCGTGTTGATGTTGTTGAGATGCCAGCCTTGCGTTGAAGATTTCCAGCTTCGTGTTAATGTTGTTGAGATGCCAGCCTCATGCTGAAGATTTCCAGCTTCGTGTTGATGTTGATGAGATGCCAGCTTCGTGCTGAAGATTTCCATCTTAGTGTTGATGATGATGATGCTCTAACCTTCGTGTTGTGATGTTGTTGTTGTTGATGTTGTATTAGCCCCATGCTTTTATTGATGATGATGATGTATTAGTGTTATACTAATCCATGTTGATGCAGATTATGATGATGCCATTCCATCTCCTTGTTGTGGATGATGATATTGATGATGAGAAAAACTTCCGATGATTTATAGATATGCCAGTCAGTGTTCCAGATGTTGTTGATGTTGTTGCCCTCTCTCTCTCCTGATGATGTTCTAGAATACCCTTCTTGTTAAGGGGGAGTGTTGAAAGATTGTAACTGCAAAGAGTATTCTATCTATTATTGAGTTATTATTCATCAGATCAATCCCCTTTTGTGGATTAATGATGTCGGGCTTTGTACTGGACCAAATCCCCTTTTGTGGATTGGTCAAACCCTAATTATATTATGCTAATTAAGAAGTCGGCCCCCATACCTAATTAAAGTGGTTTTAACCACTAAGAAGAGAAGTTGGCCCTGCACGGTGAAGAGACACCTTTTCAGCGCCTGCCAGCTAGTATAAATAAAGGAGGCTAGCGCCTCATTTGTTCACTCACTCATTCACTCATAAAGTGCACAAGTTTGGAGAGTTGCAGTTGGGAGAAGAAGGAAGAGAGAGGCGCATTGCTCAGTGTTGGATATTCTCTAGTGTTTTGGTTTATTGTCTTGGCATTGTATTGGCTATCTATATTAAGGAAGTTTTGTTGGGTTTTCTCCCCCATGAGGGTTTCCCAGGATAAATGTTGTGTATCTTGTGATTGTGTTTCTCTTAGTGATCCTACCTATGCTATGGTTATCTAGTAAATTGAAAAGAAACCTAATAATAGCTCAAAACTTCACAATGGATACAAAGCAGGAGTGTTAAGGCCACTCCTAAAAGAGAAAAAGAGGTAGCAAAGCTAATAGACTGTTTTGGTTGATTGACATTTCTAGAGCTTATGATAAGTGAATGCTTGACCTCAAGATATGTGCTAGAGGAGGTGTTATCGCAAAAACTGTAGGTTGGGCAAAGCCCGACCCAATCCACAAGAAGGAGATAACTGTGGGAGAGTCTACCTGTTTCCACCTTTATACACACTTGGGTAACGTGGAAGAAAATCTTCAATCCACTTAGTGTGTCCTTGGGGGCAAGTCTCGAGTCATGGTGTTGTCACCTGATCCTCGACTACTCTGTCTAGGCCAACTCCTAGTGAAGCCAAGGGGGGTGATCCCTAACAAAATACTATGGCTTAAGCTAATCTGAGCAAAACAATACTTCTAGGAGTTTATTACAAGTAAAGACAAATACATTAAAGCAAAGCTTGCATTAGCAGTTTATGATACTCATTCATTCATTAATAGGACAATCTTGAAAGTTACTATCGCTTGGTTTAGAAAACCGCCTAGAGGGAGTGTGTGAAGTCAGATGGGAAGTTTGAGATCTAGGTTCTCCCCGTGTTGGACCTCTGGCACCTCTAGTGAGCTTGTTGGTGAAACCATTGGGTTTCAGCAAGTTCTCAGCAAATTTCTATACTAAAGGGATAGGATCTTGAGAGTCCAAATCTAGCGTAAACTTGTTTTCCTGCAATCAATTTTCACTAAAATAAATCCACATTAATTGAACTCTAAAATTTTCAAAGACATCTCCACAGGGTACAATCTCAGCAGCATAACACACGATCTCATTGGCACTGATCTTAATTTTCTACATTCCAAGAAGACATTTGCTTCAAGCATTCAATTTTGCAAAGCATTACGTTATTCTTGAAGTATTTATTTTTACTTATGGTTATTGTACTTGCAAGCATATGTATTCTTTGACTATATCTTATGCAAGTATTTCATTAATTGAATATCTTTTCCATAATCTTTTACTTGATGAATGTATGAATGATATATGCTGCTAGTGTAGATTTACGCATGTTATAGTTGTCCTTGTTGCAATAAACTCCTAGATTCATTTTCTTGTACTTAGATTAGTTTCAAGCCTTAGTATATTTTGTTAGGGACAACCCCCCTTGGCTTTGCTAGGAGTTAGCCTAGACAGAGGAGTCGAGGATCAGGTGATAGCACCTTGACTCGAGACTTGCCCCCAAGGACACACCAAGTGGATTGAAGATTTCTTCCATGTCACCAAGGTGTGTATAAAGGCGGCAACATTTTTGGCGCCGTTGCCGAGGATAAATCTTTCTATTCTCGGAACACCAATTTTTTTTCTTTCTTGTTTTTAGTTAGTTTTTTTTTGCTTGTTGTTTTAACTTTAGTAGATTAAATCATCTAGCGACTCCACTAATTCCTAACCTGACTAAGTATTCTACAAGAAGAAACTCACAAGGCTTGGCCAATTTCATCCTTGAACCCTAAAAGGTTTATCGGAGGAGATTAGCCAAACTTGCTTCTCATAGAATCCTTGATCAATTAGCATTTGAGTTTATTTTTTAGATACACTTGCTTCTTTTTTTTTGTTAGTTTGTCCATGACATGTGGGACTAACCTGTGGCTAAGAAACCGCAACTCAAGGGCATCTAAGCCGTCAAAATCACTCGGGGATCGCACCCAGCCTGAGCCACACCAACCCTTAACATGGCTAGATTTTTTGTCCCCCCAAGTTTCGAACCGGTGACTTAACATCAAAGAGCGCCTTAACAGTACACTCCATCACCAACTGTCCTAAACCTCGGGGACTGATATACACTTTCTTTTTGATAGAGTTTCTAGTTTAGATTTAAATTTTGAAAGAAAAGAAATGGATGATTATTTTAGTCCTTTAGATTTTTCTACAATAAATGGTTGCCCTCATGCTTTACCTGAAAAGGCAATAGAAAAATTACCTTCTTTCCAAGGAAATAATGTTGTCACTGCTAAATTTCACATTAAAGCATTTTCCTTATGCATTAACAAGTGGTGTAGCGGTGCAGCTCACAACCACCAAGATATCAAGATGAAACTCTTTGCCTTGTCCCTAGAAGAAGATGCCTTTGATTGGTTCTCCGGCCTAGATGTCAACAAATATTCTACAATCAAAGATATGATAGATGGTTTCATTGAAGGATGGGGTAACAAAAGAGAACATAGACATTTGTTAGCAGCCCTCCATAGTATAAAGAAAAATGAAAATGGACAATGGAGGAATTCAATAAAAAGTTCAATGAGTTGGCTACTAGTCTCCATATAGATTATAAGCCTCCAGATGCTTCCATTCTCATTTACTATGTTGAGCCCTTCAATGGGGAGATTAAATATCAACTTAGAGATAAAGAGCCTGCAAACCTTAAAGCAGACCAAGAAATGGCCATAAAGATTGATAAAAATATGCAAGCTTCAGGAAAGTCAAATCTTCCAGGTTTTACAAAGAGTGCTCCTTCTAGGCAGTCAGAATCTAAAGATAAAGCAGTAGCTTCAGACAATAAAGATGCATCTTATGATCCTCTAAAAGCCATAACTGAAATGGTGAAAAGAATGGAAGCCAACCATGCAACTCAGCTTAGTGTTATGCAAAACAGGTTGATAGCCATGGAGAGAGTCCAGAACAATAGATTCCAACCTAAACCCAACAACGAAAAGTGGCAAAGAAAGGGTACCCCTCAAGACCAAAGGCCACCTAATCAATTGGAATCAACAAATGTGGTAAATGAAGAAGTACCACCTTTCTACAAAGCATGTGAGGACTTTCATGAAGAATCTACTTGTCCAGTCTTTTTCCAAGTAAATGAACAAGGGTTGCTTGAAACAAGTAATTTTGTGGGGTACTCAAGGAACTATGATCATATAAACAATGTGGGCAAACCTCACTTTATCAATGGACCATTGGATAGAAATGCAAGAAAGAAGTGAGGAGTCCAATGAAGTAGTTGAAGAATATGATAATGTTACAAAACTATATGGGAAGAAGCCCACAAATGAGCATATTTTGGAAATGGCCAGGCATCAAGGAATAGTTTACCAGAGAAAAGGGAAGGATAACTCAAACAAGTCTCAACTAAACATTCCCAAGGTAATTACTCCTCCAATTACTGATCTAAGTGTTGATTTTGTAATATCCCGAATCTCAGATCCGGATATATACTACTAATATCTGGGGTTTCGGCTATAGATCTGATATGCAGGGGGTTTCTGATTCAGTTTCAAAGGTTTCTGAATGCGTTTGTTGTGTTTAAATGTTTAATACAGTACATGCAAATATATGTGGAACCATAACCAACTCAAAGATTTTATTAAGCAAAATGACAGACAATATAAACAATGTGGGCAAACCTCACACTTTATCAATGGACCATTGGATACAAATGCAAGAAAGAAGTGAGAAGTCCAATGAAGTAGTTGAAGAATATGATAATGTTACAAAACTATACGGGAAGAAGCCCACAAATGAGCAGATTTTGGAAATGGCCAGGCATAAAGGAATAGTTTACCAGAGAAAACGGAAGGATAACTCAAACAAGTCTCAGCTAAACATTCCCAAGGTAATTACTCCTCCAATTATTGATCTAAGTGTTGATTTTGTAATATACCGAATCTCGGATCCGGATATATACTGCTAATATCTCGGGTTTCGGTTGTAGATCTGATACGCTAGGGGTTTATGATTGAGTTTTAAAGGTTTTTGGATGTGTTTGTTGTGTTTAAATGATTAATACAGTACATGCAAATATATGTGGAACCATAACCAACTCAAAGATTTTATTAAGCAAAATGACGGACAATATAAGATAAAATGATGGAAACTCAAGCAAAACTCATTAGCTAGATCTTTATATATGGAGATCTTGTTGGAATACAAAGAAAAATAGTGATAAATACCGATAATGAATGTGGATGGATGGATCTGAGATCTGTTGGGTCAATCCACTACATGCGCGGAAGAATGAGCTGCATGCAGTAAAAAAATGCGCTGCACAACTGTCGGAAATGACTGGAAAGTTCGCCCTGGTGGCAGTACTGATTAGAATGGGTTGAAATTTGTCTTTGAAGGGTCACCTTGCTCTCTAGCACACTCTCCTTGCCTCAGAGGTAAAGTTGTTGGCTATCTAATATACTGTTGGGACCTCGAATATTTGTCGTAATCTTCACGCACTGGAAACTATTGCATTGGTGCGCCGTGGGAGTTTTACCCGTTAGAAACCGATGATAATTGTCTCAAATGAAGCACCCTGGTCTCCTCTCAAATGGGTTTGAGGGAATCTGGATCACTCTGACTGGTTGGGCCTAGTGACCGTCTTCTGCTGCTAAATCCTCCAAGAAAACCCACACTGCAACTAAACAATGCGCACTAGCTTGCGTTGGATCTATCTTTGTTGTTGTAGATTGCAATGTAGCACGATGAAGAACCTGAATGGTCCCTCCAACAGACTAGGGTGTGTCTTTTAACACCGAACTCCATCAATGGTTGTGGCTTCATCCAGAATTCCACAAAACCTCACACTCCAACTGTTGCAACTGGAAAATTTGAGCCCTAGTTGATACTAGACTTCTCTACTGATATAATCTAATCCTATAGCTCGATGAAGAACCTGTGTCGTCCTCCTGAGGGACTAGGGTGTGTCTTCCAACACCGAACTCTATCAATGGCGATGGTTTCATCCAAAAATCCACCAAACAAGAAGGAAGTCGCTTGACTCCTCTCTGGGTTCTAATTTCCAATTCACAATCTGCAATAATGAGAGAATATGAGCCCCTATCTCTCTTTTATACCCCTTTTCACCTTTTTCCCTTCAAGTGACTTTTAATTCATCGTTAATATTTTCTCATAAAATCACTTTATTAATTTAATGAACCATTTTACTCCAAAAATTGATTAATACGCCTTTATGATTTCTCCATCCAATGAAAGTCACTTTTCATCATCCCATCTTGTAGATATTTTCGCCTCGGTTCCAAGGAGCTATTACACTAAGGTATTTCTCCAAGAAACAAGCTCCAAATCGTACCTTTAGTGTAATTAATTAAAATATGCCCAAAAATAACCATGTTTTACGAAAATCGTCGGAATGCAACGAAACCAAGAACAAGTTGTGCGAAAATGATCCCGATGACGAATAATGGTAAATAAACTATGTTGGGCCCCATAAAATTCATCCAAACCCTCTGAGCTCACTAATGACATAGTCTCACCCCTCTGACTTGGTTGACTCAAGCTTCCTGAAGTACTCTAACCGCATAATAAGGGACTCCAAAAATGGGGACATGACAATCCTCCCTTCCCAAAGATTGCTAGTCCTCAAGCAATCCCATCAAACCCTGATACTATGCCAACTGAAGCCAACTAAAACTGAACATGATACCTGGGTCCCGAACCAACCTGGAAGATGTGAAGCATCCTCCTCTCAACTCATTGTCTGACGAGGTACTGACATAAAAAGTCTCCTCCTGAATGTTACTAATGGGTAGAGCAACATGGCACTGCAAAAAATCGATCAACTCCTTAACGAGTCACTCTACTAGGGAGCCACTCTCACGCACCTCATGAGAGAACTCCTGAAAGTAACACTCGGCCTCCATAGAAAATGATCTCGACCTCCATGACCACTCCAAGCCAAACATGGCCTCCTCCAGCTAAACATATTGGTGCCATAGTGAGGAGCTACAAGACTTCAGCGAATTACTAAAAAGTGAAACGCTCTCCTCAAAATTGAAGCTCAATGGAAAATCTGAATGATTTCCCCATGCAAGAATCCACTCACCTCTATCAGTCAATGAAATGCCCATCAGTCAATGGAATGCCCAAACCTATAATCCCAGGGTCCCACGCTAATATCCGAAAGGGGTCATCATGCCGACGCTGCACCACTCTGGCCATGACTGTCTGCCCAATGTACACATATCGGATCCCCAGTCCTGGAACCTGATGCTAAAATACCTGTAAAGACTAGGCCTACTATCAAAAAGCAGAATCTGTAAAGGTGTCCCTGCGGAACCAAAGTCTGCAAATCCACTGCCATACTTGATCCTGGGTATCAAAAGAGAGAATTTGTCTTGCCATATAGAACAAATCCCAGCAAGCCCTCTCATGACAATCCAAGAATGGGGTAAACTGCTCGCTCATGCAACCCAGTCCATCAAGAAGTGAAACAAACTACCGACCAAATGATTCCCCGGATCCCATAGCCAATTTGGAAGTCCACCACTTCCAATTCCCATTGACTGCTGATGTGCCATACTGATAATTGTCGGAATCCAGCTGAGCCAATATACTGAACCCTCTATGCCACCAACTGATGAAAACCAGATACTAGGAATCAACCCTGTTCCTACTAATATGTCCTTGTGTTGCCAACCCGAACAGAGAAATTTTCCATCCTCACTCTTGACAATGTATGTAGGCAAAGCCTGGAGTTTAGACACCCCATTGAAAAATAGACCCATCTCCTGTGGTGCCTCAAACTCATACAAATTCTCAGAATGCCCTGCCCAAGATGTATCATATGTCACCCTCATGATCATCTCCCTAAATGTGGACTCAGAGACTAAATATGGGCCATCTTTATAGTAGATCATGTTGTCCCTCAATCTACCTCTGTCAACCTACGCAATGTCCACATGCCCCAAATGGAGAATCTTTATCATATCTATAACGGCCTGGGGCTCATCCAACTGCCTCACACAATCCTCCATGTCTTGTTGTACTTGATGAAAGCATCAAGGAACGGCAGCAGAAACCTCCACGACTATATGCCCGACTGGAAAGTGTCACATACATTGGTCAATCCCAAGGGTATGACCGAGAGCTCATCCATGTACGTCGGTGGACTAACTGAGTAGTCACTCAGACTCCATGCTACTCCCATGCCATCATATGCATCCAAAGGTGTCTCCTCACACTGATGGTCAACCTTACTCTCTCCACCATCACAGGTACTACGATTGTTGTTGATATGATCTCCAAAATCCACGCACTACAACAACAGAGTGGAACAGTCTCCACTGGAAACTCCATGCTCCATCAACTATGCCTCTGTCGTGTACTCCAATGCATCCCCATGTGCGCCACTGTAACATCCCGCTCTAGCGCACTGAGCAAACTTATTCTTTAAGGACACTTGCTCGCAAGTGATCCGGATTATTATGCTTGTTACCGCACAGTTTGTAGGAAAGGTTTAAGTAGCTTGAAGTCAAGGCTCAAACTGGCGCAACAGGAGCTTCCCCACCCACTGTCACCTCGATGGGGAGCTCTTTCTATTCTGGGTGGCTAATCCCATGGGAGACGTCCCTAGTAATCTGGGGTTTTGAAAGGAAAGGATCAAAGGTTCAAAGGGTCAAAGGTTAAAATA
>JZKD02S0502730.1:0-16922 GCA_000966675.3 Picea glauca | reverse complement strand
CAAATACCTTCTCAAGTGTTCTTAACATATCAGACGTGTTTTTAAAATATGCATTGTTTCACCATGCAGATAGAGGTGAAACACGTCCGACAAATATGCTAGAACTAGGGTGTCATGGAGATGCACAGATAGCTGTAGAGCATAAGGTAGTGGTGGGGGGTCTCCAGGAGGTCAAGAGGAACCTCCATGGTATTATGATGGGTGTCCCTCCTCGTAGGAGGTGAGGTGTACCCCTACATTTACAAAGGCATACAGTGGGGGTTCCTAAAAGTCTGAACTACCTGCTTAGATGAGTGTTTCATGTAGTGGTGTGCTACTCAGAGCACAACATGGTGCAAAAGGATTAGGATCCTCCATATGTTTTGTGTAGTATTTATTATGATATCATGGGCACGAGGTCCCAAATGTTTCCCTTCTATGTACATTTTTTATGTAACCAAACATTTTTCTATCATGCGGTATACATATACATATATATATCTATATCTATATCTATATATCTATATATATATATATATATCCAAGTTTTGCGGTGCCAATGATGTTTGCAAATACTCTTGTGTGATGTGTTTATTTTACATGTGATGTGTTTTATATGGTTTATTTTCTTTATAAAAATTAATCTATGTGAAAGATACTGATCCATAATATAATTTGCTAGCGAATTTGAATTTGTGTTGAGTCCTCTTGGTATGTGTCTGTATTCTATAAATTCAAACATTCTTTCAAGATGACAAAATCGTAGGTGGAGATGCAATAGGATATGATTCTGAATGGAATAGACCCAATTAAGTTGACAAACCACAAGTTGAGAGTCTAGGTTAATGATTATACGAGATATAACTATGGAGGAGGCCTCGGTTAAAAGTCTAATGATAGTGTGATACTTTGCTATGTTATTTGTTACCAATCCTAGGCAAACACCTCCTGAACTCACTAACTCATTAGAGTGGTAAATGATCCAATCTATAGAAGCAATGTTCTGGGTGTGTTGACTAGCACCATCCACAAACCTGACAAATATAGGAAAGGAATATGTCATCTGTGCACACAATCACAAGAAAAAGTATAAGAGGCTAAGACAAAACTCGTACACGCAAGAGAAAAAGACACACCAAAACTATAGTACAATAGTGTACAAAGCACACATGCTTGATGTTCTATGCATAGTATGTTTTAAGGTAAATCCCATTTTAGGGTTCACCAAGAGAGACTTTGTCATAGTCAACTAGCTCATAGGCACCTCTATGTAATACATGTTTTACGATGTAAGGACCATGCCACGAAGGTTCTAACTTGCCTATCCCTAACTTATCGTGAGCTTGGTCATAAACGAGGACTAGGTATCCTTCTGCGAAAGTACGAAGATGGACAGATTTGTCATATTGACTCTTCATTCATTTTTGATACGTCTCATTAACAAGAGTGGCATCGCGACATGTTTCATCCAACCTAGTCAGATATAGGAAATGTTCCTCTTTAGCATAACTGTGAGGCATGAGTTCCACTTTGAGTTTCAATGAAGGAATTTCTCACTCGATTGGTAATACTTCTTCTATGCCATATACTAACTAGAAATGAGTGAATCCAGTTGTAGTTTTCACTGAGGTGCGATAAGCTCAGAGAGCGAAGAAAATTTGTATATGCAAAGATGATTTTTTTTCTCCCACCATAACTTGAATCATGGTTTTAAGGAGTTTGTTTATAGTTTCAACTTGTCCATTTTCTTGAGGATAGTAGGGGATGAGTTCTCATGGTGAAAACCCAACTTGACATGTAACTTACCCATCATCTGGTTTTGAAAGTGTGAACCATGATCAGTGACAATGGCTTGTGGAACACCAAAGCGAGTGATGATGTGGTTGAAGATGGAAAGAGTTGTAGTATGACCATCATTAAGAAAAGTAGGCATAGACTCAACCCAATTTGTGAAGTAATCAATCACAACAATGATATGATCGTGCCCCCCAGCTGAGGTAGGCTTACACTGCATAAAATAAATGCCCCATTTGGAAAAGGGGATGATGGCGACAACAGGATGTAGCAGAGCAGGGTGGGTGCGTGCCTTGTTATGAAAAACTTGGCAAGGTGACAATTTTTTGATAGCCTTAATACAATCTTTGAAGATAGAGGACCAAAAGTAACGGACAGGTAAGATTTTCTGAGCTGTAGCCATCCCAGAAAGATGATCGCCACATGATCCAAGGTGACAGTCATTAAGGACACGTTTAGCCTCATCATGAGTTAAACAACGTCGGTATATAGTGTCAATACCACAATGATACAAAGTGTCATCAATGATAAGGTAGAATTTAGAATGGTGATGAATATGAAGACATTCTTCATGAGATATATCAGGCTGAAAACATTGAGTTTGAAGATAAAGAAGGATATCTCCATACTAAGGATCAGGCATGCTAATGAGGAACAAAGATTCACCAGGGAGAGAATCTCTAGGCTCAACATCTTCATCAACATGGGGAATATCGTAGATCAGTTCCACAAAAACCAAGGACTTTTTATCTTTGGACTTGGAAAACTTGAGATCGAATTCCTGAAGATTAACGATCCATTTGGAATATTTTCCCCCAAGGAATTGATGTGTAAGAATATGATACATGGGGTTTGAGTCTGCAATGACCATGGTAGTGCGTAACAATATGTAATGGAGAAATCTCTAGACAACAATGATGGCTGTCAGAGGCAAATTTTTAACATGCAAATATCAGATCTTGGGACTGGATAGACTCTTTCTCAGATAGTATATCACATGTTCCTCACTGTTAGGGTCCTCTTGAACTAACACCATAGTGATAGTGGAAGTAGAGGCTACCAAGTAAAGGATGTAGTCTTGTGCATAATTCAGAGGATGCAAAAGAGGTGTATGGGTCAACACATTCTTAAGAGCATCAAAATATCATTGAGTAGTGTCATCCCAGATGAAAGGAGTGTCTTTCTACAACAATCACATAAATCCTTTGTTAATCTCGGCGTAATTACATATAAAACAACAAACAAAGTTCACTTTCCCTTGCAAAATTTGTAGTTGGTTTAGATTATTAGGAGGTAGAGAAAGAATAGATTAATCTTTAAGGTATCCACCCTAATCCCATCTTTGGAGACAATGAAATAGAGGAGTTGATCGGATTCGACAGTGAAGATGCATTTATGTGGGTTCAAACAGATACGGTAGAATCGACATCGAAGAAAAAATGGCCCATAGATGACCAATATGGTCTGATCAACTAGATGAATGGGAAGGTAAATCATCGAGGTAAGGTTTCATAATATGTTTGATATCGTGGAAAGCATACGACATGGCCCATTGGAAAGTAGCACCAACATTTTTTAGACCAAATGGTATTTTTCGATAGGATAAAGTTCCCCACGGGAAGATGAAGGTTGTCTTATGTTGATCAGCAGGTAGAATGTCAATCTAGTTGTATCTTGAGAATCCATCCATGAAATAAAAAATAACGTTGCTAGCGCAATTATCAATGATTTGGTCGATGAAGGATGTGGGGTAATTTTCTTTTGGACAAGCCTTGTTAAGATCCCTATAATTAATGTAGACACGAATGGTCCCTTGTTTCTTAGTGACTGGAACAATGTTGGAAACCCATTCCATCAAGGAGACATGATAGATAAAGCCAAATTTTAACAGTTTCTCAACTTTTTCCTTTATGGCCGCAGTTTTCTTAGGATGAACCGGGCGAAGTTTTTGTTGGACAAGTTTAACACTCAGGTATGTTTTTATTTCATGCAAAACGATTGAAGGATAGATCCATGGAATTTCCTCATATCTCCAAGCGAAGACATCGCAAAATTCTTTAAATAAGGCGGTGTAAGAAACCACTTCCTCGGGCGATTAATATTTTCCACAATACCTTCTTTGATCGAAATGTCAATAGAGACCATAGAATATATGTTGCTTAAATTCCCCTCATAAATAGTATCCTGGGTAAGTATATGAGATTGTGGAGAATCAACAACATCGGGGGGGGGGAGGTAGAGTTTATATCTTCCTGAATTTCTTCTAGAGGTGGAATAAAAGAGGACTGATGATGGTTTTCATCCCAAGGTACTTCGTCAATGCTAAGCATTTCCATAATGGATTCCTCTGAAGGAAAATTTTGGGAAATGTAGTCAAAAGTAGAAGACAAGAAATTCAACCAAGATGGCATCGAATAAGTTTTGGATGCCAATAGATGTTGGTCATAAATGGAGGGAGAGGTGAATTGAATAGCAGCATATGAAGCCTCAGACAGACTAATTGACATAGCATCACCCAGTGCATCAAATTCTAATGGACTAGGCACAAGGCAAGGATCAGATGATTCTAAAGACTGATAGTCCATAGTTGAAATCATATTGATTGTAGCAATATGTTGTGTGGTAGGAGGAAGTGGTGCAGGGAAAGTACCCATAAGGGAAGATTCTTTCAAAACACCTACACCAACACTTTCATACGTGATCTTATGATCTCCCAAGAAGGGAATATTGTTGGTTACAGGAGTGCGAGCATCGGATGTACAGTAGTCTAACTGGTTGATAGTGACAATTTTGGATTGATAGGGGAATTGTACACATTGAAACACTGATGAAGAGACGACAGTCATGGAATAAAAGAAACTTATTCCTAATAACAAGTTTTAATCGAGGGGAGCATCGATTACCTAGACATCAACATAGACGGTTTTTCCACCCAACTGAATGACCAAGGACTACAAGAGTCCATGAGGATGAAAACCTTTCCCATCTAATGTGTGCAACATTGTAGGGGATTGGTTAAGTGCATGTGATTTTAATCCTTTCCAACAAGCTAATGACATGAAAAAAGTGGAATATTGTTGTGGTGGGAAATCCCCCTACAGACTAATAAATAGGGTTATATTATGCATGCATATATGACCAAAATAAACCTACTTTCTACCTTTGTCCCCAGACTTAATCCCCATTTATTTTTAGAAAATACATGGTTAGACCAACATACCTTGTTCCAGATGTTCAATGTCGATCCTTCATCACGCTTGATCTCTTGCTAGCAGCTCTCCTCCCAAGGCTGACCTGCATACAAAACAAGCAACAAACTACACATGCATTTTACCTACAGACTAATGGGTTAGAGATTCAAACATATATTTACTGACCTATGAAGAACTCATATAGTGGGACGGGAAAATAATTTCTTTATTATTAACTTTAATGAATCAACTTACAATGTCGAGACCGGCCACTGCTCCACGAATCCTGATCTTGGGCTCCTCTTCAAATGTCCTCCAACTTCTTTTCTTTGTATCTCTCTTTGCACAAGGATGGCTAAAGGGTTGGGAAAATGGGAACATGTAATTGGGTAGAGTTTCTTTACTCTTATTCTCCTCTTCCAAATGGGACCCCTAACCCTTCTTTTATAGGCTAGAAGAAGCTAGGTATTTGGATGAACCCTGAGCCATGCATGGCTGGGAGTTTTAGTTAACTCACCCAAAGCTGTGTGTTCCGTCAACAAATTTCCTTTTTTCGTGCTTTTTTTGGTCCACGCAGGTTGTTTTAGGTCAGCCAGCATGTACACGCATGCAATAATGGAGTAGGGCGTGTGGGCCCTTATAAAAGAGGATGTTTTAAATAGTTGTTCAACAGTTCTTTGGAAAAGAAGGGATCTAAGATGGCATGATGCCAGGTAAGCATGTATGGTGCAAATTAGGGTTATAATAGATTCCCTTTAATGTGTGAGGTTAGAAGAGAATCTGATGGCCTAAATACATTACCAATCTTTACTAATGTGTCGAACAAGTGAGCCCAGGGACCAAGAACCGGGAGGCGCCATCTGCAAAATAACAAATGTCTCACCGAGGCGGGCATACCCATGCTTGGGATAAAATAGAATCATGGCTACCAATCAAATACACTATAGATCCATGTCAAATAACTATATAAAGTGTAGCCACGAACAATACATAGTGGAGCTACATCTTGAAATCAAAAAGATATACATATAGAGTATCCATATTCTAGAAGCTGATACGGCCTGATGGCTAGAGATGAGATCTTTAGGGCTCGAGAAAGAACTTCAAAATATTCAAAAATCAAGGTAGGAGTGTAATATGAGTGTATGACTTCACTACCCAGAGGTCTTCGACGGCTCATCGGTCATGGACTAGATAATCTTGATGATCATACTGAAGGCTTCATTGATTTCGAACAAGGACGTGATTGGACATTCAGGATGGTCGGGTATGAGGGAAAGAGACAAATTGTAGAGAAGGTGACTTGGGCTTGGTAGAAACTTCCATTGGACAATAGTAGGACAAATGATGAGACTTAGGCAGCATGGCATTAATCATAAGTTCACGAAGTAGGAGGCAAAACAAACTCTCCATATGTTTGGAAGAATAACCAAATGGAGGAGGACACAACTCTATGTAGAGATAATAGCTTCCTTAGGTCGTACTACATCCCATAGTTTGACGAAAAAATGGACAGATGTGATTTATCCAAGGGCGACTCATTATGCTGCCAATCAAGAAAATACTTTTCCCTTCTTCTTTTCGGGGTATATTTTTTTTTTTTTTTTGTCTTTTTCAATGATTTTGGAAAAAGAATAAAGGAATGTTATGTTACATTGGAGGAATGAGTGCTACAAACATACAAGTTCAAGGTGCAAGGACAATACTGATGTTCAGAATAATGATACTCGAGAAAAATCCTTCAGGGGCTAAGGGTGTTAAGACGCAGAAGCAAAGTGCTACAAGGCTGGCGTATAAGGTATGCAAATGCGGTTAACGAAACACACAATGGTAACATCCTTCGATGTAAGTTTAATGAGCCCAGAGAAGGTAAGCTCGATGGTTTTTCATATTTAGAGAGTCTGAAAAATCATAAAAGGAGACTCCATTGGGGTACTTTTTTCGAATATAGTCTAGTCGGTTCGAAAAAGGGGTAAACTATCACCGACAAGATGTCTATTCAAAACCATTTTAATGAGTGTGATAAGAACAAGATCACTCTGCCATTTTTTCATTTTTAAGGAGTTTGAAAAAAGATTAACTATGGACTCCATCAAGAATGTTCTTTTGAACCAGTTTAATGAGTGTGAAAGAATAAGGTCACTCAATGATCTTTTCAATTTTAGGGAGTATGAAAAGAGCTTAACTATGGACTCAATGGGGGTTCCTTCTTCGTAAGTTTAGTCCCTCAGGCCCGAAAAAGGGATAAAATTATACCTGAAAGTACTCTTCTAGAGAACTAAAGTTCCATAGAGTATACCTTTGTTCGTACAATTGACCGTTCAGACCGAAAAAGGGGTAAACTACCGCCGGAGAGACGTGACTTCAAATTTCAGTTTAACGAGCATGAAAGGCCACAAGATCGCTCGACAATCTTTTCATGTTTAGAGGGTTTGAAAAGGGATTAAAAGAAGACCCGTTCTGTCTTTTGGGAATCCTAAGGGTGAGGTCAAGAGCAAAAAGGAATCATGCAAATAAGGCTCGAACTCATAATCAGGAAAAACTACAAGGACTCCCGAGCCTACATTGATTAAAGACAACATAGATACCATAATGCAACTAGGATCTACCTAGGGCATCCATGTTCTGGTAATCTCTACCACCAATTTGTGACACTTCTAAAGCAGCTATGATGGTTTTGTGTCACAACGTGATGGGATCGAACCTATGGAAAAGTAAAAAGACAACGAGATAAAAAAGTCAGGGTAGAAACCTAACCTATATGCTCAAGTTGATCCTCTGAAAAAAAAATTCATAGACCGTCGAAAATTACTCAAAACTCCAAAACATTGTCCCAATACCCGATCATATCCCTACTATGCAACTCCTGAGTCACTCTAAATGGTTTTTGGTATAAAGAAAATGATAAGGGAGGCCAAAAAAGTGACAAAAAGTCTATAAATAGAAGCTGGTAGCTCATTATCACCATTGCTGATTTGGAAATTGATTGTGGAGCCTAAGACCCTCTTTGATAAAAGATTGTCCCTAGTTCCACGCAGGTTGTCTCAGGACATGTTGCTTGTACATTCATGCAAAGTAAACTCTGCACGCGTGTACATGCAATTGTCACCATTACAACATGCATGGACCCCCTTATTGAATGAAAAAGGCTTAAAAAGCAAGGGTTAACCCTCCTGAACCTTGGTGTTTTGCAGGATGTATGTCCACTGGAGAGAAAGAGAGCATGAAGAGGTGAATGCGTTGGTCGGGGAAGACCCCAATGTTGTGGCTACTTTGATGCAATGTGGGTTACTCAAGTTTTTCCTATGTCCTTTTATGCAGGCACAAACTAGGCTATTGAATGCCTTGGTTGACTACTGGCATCCAGATGTAGAGGCATTCATGTTAGAGGGGTAGTCACTAGTGCCCATGACTGAAGAAATTTACTTTTTGRCTGGCCTCTCCAAGAGAGGGGAACCAGTCAACTTTCATACTTTTCCTTCGGGGCCACATAACATAGCGAAATTGATAGGTCTATACTGTGAAGATGATACAGACCGCTCAAGCATKTAGGTGTCCATAAGAAAGATCACTGACTTATTKCTATAGGTGATCGTATTTCTTATTGGATGAATTACTGGTTCTACGGCTCTACATCAGGCATCCCGTGCAAAGATGAACTGTGTAGTCCAGTGCTTAAATGCACAAATTTTTGATTGGATTACCTCATTTCTTGAGTGTATGAAAAGGCAGTTGACAAATTGTCATTTGCGAACACATAAGAACTTTGGGTTTGGGACCATTCTGTGTTTATTCCTTTTTGAGAGAGTTCCTAGTTTTAGTCCTCGAGTAGTGGTACGAGGACATCAGGCCTCTCTTCCTGCTATGTGTAGATGGGCAGTATTACTACTGCGACAGGGTGGCAGAAGGACCAATGAGTCCTTCAATGATGACGTCTTCATGTTATTGTCACAATAGATCCCAGTTATAGAGGATTACCCCTATGCTAGGATTGATTTCTCGAGAGACCCTGAGATACTTGTACCTCCTGGTGAGGATCTAGGGGAGATGGGTAAGTCTCCACCTTTGTAGTTTTTTTTTTGTTAAACATATGTAATTTTTATGTTTTTTTCGTTATATATATCATTTTTTTTTGTTATACCAAAGTATTTGATGGATATGTGTTTGTTGTGTGTAGATGTGGGAACAATGAGACTGACTGAATATGCAAGGAACAAACGCGTCCTCAACTAGGGGCCACACCTGCTGCCGTAGGGGGACCAACAGTAGCAGGAGATCTTCCAGCCAGGGAGGCTGAGAGGGTATTGAAGTGAGTCGAGCAGAACTTTACTGTGCTCACTCANCTGGCCTCTCCAAGAGAGGGGAACCAGTCAACTTTCATACTTTTCCTTCGGGGCCACATAACATAGCGAAATTGATAGGTCTATACTGTGAAGATGATACAGACCGCTCAAGCATTTAGGTGTCCATAAGAAAGATCACTGACTTATTGCTATAGGTGATCGTATTTCTTATTGGATGAATTACTGGTTCTACGGCTCTACATCAGGCATCCCGTGCAAAGATGAACTGTGTAGTCCAGTGCTTAAATGCACAAATTTTTGATTGGATTACCTCATTTCTTGAGTGTATGAAAAGGCAGTTGACAAATTGTCATTTGCGAACACATAAGAACTTTGGGTTTGGGACCATTCTGTGTTTATTCCTTTTTGAGAGAGTTCCTAGTTTTAGTCCTCGAGTAGTGGTACGAGGACATCAGGCCTCTCTTCCTGCTATGTGTAGATGGGCAGTATTACTACTGCGACAAGGTGGCAGAAGGACCAATGAGTCCTTCATTGATGACGTCTTCATGTTATTGTCACAATAGATCCCAGTTATAGAGGATTACCCCTATGCTAGGATTGATTTCTCGAGAGACCCTGAGATACTTGTACCTCCTGGTGAGGAGCTAGGGGAGATGGGTAAGTCTCCACCTTTGTAGTTTTTTTTTGTTAAACATATGTAATTTTTATGTTTTTTTCGTTATATATATCATTTTTTTTTGTTATACCAGAGTATTTGATGGATATGTGTTTGTTGTGTGTAGATGTGGGAACAATGAGACTGACTGAATATGCAAGGAACAAACGCGTCCTCGACTAGGGGCCACACCTACTGCCGTAGGGGGACCAACAGTAGCAGGAGATCTTCCAGCCAAGGAGGCTGAGAGGGTATTGAAGTGAGTCGAGCAGAACTTTACTGTGCTCACTCACACGGTCCCGATGGCAGAGATTGAGGACCTGCCACCATCTATGCAACCTCATGTAGTGGGGGCACCACTGACCTAGGTTTGGTTGTTTTAGTGTTTAGCCAACATTGTGGACCAGTATAACAGGGCCCACAGACCCTGACCTTAGCTAGACATTTTTACATGCMACGAGCACTACTTGTATATATTTTTTGAGGGCATAAGCCCTGTGACTCGCTATTGGTCATATTTTTTGAGGCGCTTGGGTCCATCTATGCACTCTGGTGACTTTGTGATATTATATTTGTTTTTTTTTTTTTGTCTTTTGTGTCTTATGGATCATGTGTGCAAAAAATGTATTTACATGTTTATGTGAATGTGCTTTCATATGTGTGCAAGATGCCAATCTAAAATTTGATTATCTAGAGTATCTATAACTTGGTTTAATCTCCTAAAAACATGAAAATATGTAATATAATCAAAATTTCGTTCTAAGAGACGTACCCTAAGGAATCGTCGGTGTAAAGTTGAATCATGGAACCGATATACTCTGTTTAACTGAGACACAACTAGTTAAGCGTCGAGATAGACCTGGAGGTGAGAGCTACCAAACGACAAAGCATCACGAAGCAAGTCAATAACTGCACTATACTCGACGACATTGTTGGTGGTGTCACCTAAGCATATACCTCCAGAAGATAATAATTGGCCTTGAGGTGTAAAGATTACCCAGGCTATGGAGGCAAGCCTCTGAGTGTGTTGATTAGCACCATCTACATACCCAATGAACACCTCGAAATCACTTGACATCTGCCACAGTGATGAAATATAACATCAATGACACGTCCATAATACTAAAAGAAACTAAAAAGTAATAGTACATATGTAACAAAAAACTACCCATAGTGACCTGCCTATGAGTAATACTTCTTGAGGTAGAACCCATTTCTAGGCTCCACCAAAGCATTCCCTTCAAAGTCAACCAGATGATAAGCACCCCTTTTTAAAAACTCTTTTATGATGAAAGGTCTGAACCACATGGGTTTGAATTTTCCTACCCCCAGGGGGTCCTTATCTTGGTCATAGACCAGGACAAGGTCGCCTTTAGAGAACATCCGAGGACAAACAAACCTATCATACTGAAACTTGACCTTATGTTTGTGAGCCTCATTGACCAGGGCCACATCACGATGCTACTCATTGATATGCTCAAGGTATACTAACCGTTCTTCAAGTGAAGAAGTGTCTGGCAATAACCGTACTTCCAACTTTAGAGATAGGATCTGTCATTCGATGGGCAAGACTGCCTCCAGCCCGTAAATGAGTTGGAAAGGTGAGAAACTAGTTGCAGTCTTAACAGATGTTTGGTAGGCCCATAATGCCGAGTATAACATCAAATTCCAATTTGACTTGGCCGAATTGATCGTTCATTGTAGAATGGTTTTAAGAGTTTTGTTCACAGCTTCCACCTGACCATTTTCTTGGGGGTAGTAGGGTGATGAATGTTCCTTCTATAGCCCAACATTTGACGTTAAATCAGTCATCATATGGTTCTGAAAGTGACTGCCATGGTCATTGACAATCTCCCTTGGGACGTCGAACCTTTCTATTATCTGGTTGAATAAAAAGAGAGTTGCAGTCTCTCCATCATCTTTAAATGTTGGCATAGCCTCAACCCACTTCGTGAAGTAGTCTACAACTATGATGATATAGAGGTGCTCCCTTGCTTAAGGAGGGTTCATGTAGTGTAATCAATCCCCCACTTGTTGAAGGGACCAACTGTGATGAAAGGAAACATGGGAGTGGGATGTTCCCTCATCTTCAGAGAGACAATTTGGCATGGATGGCACTTCTTGACCGATTTGATGCAATCTTTGATAAGTGTCAGCCAGAAGTAACCTGCTCGTAGAATCTTTTGGGTTATTTCCAACCCAGAAAAATGACCACCACAAGATCTAGTATGGTAATCGTTAAGTATGATAACTGCTTCGTCATGAGTAAGACATCGGCGTAGGATGCAGTCTACACCTCTCCGATACAATGTATCATCGAGTATGAGATAATTCTTAGCATGATTGCATATGCGTCGACGCTCATCACGAGAAGTAGTGGTGGGGCACTTCAAAGTCTAGAGATAGATAACTATATCTCCATACCAGGAATTCGAAGAGGTGATAAAAAACATATCTCCTTTGATAGGCGACTCTTTGGGCACAAGATCACCTGATTGAATTGGAAGTTCCGAAATAAGTTCTGCAAAGACCAGTGACTTTTTGGATTTCGCTGAAATGAATCTAAGTCAAACTCCTGGAGGATGACTATCCATCTACTAATCTTTCTGCCTATCACCCGTCGTGTCAACATGTACTGAAATGGATTCACAACAACAATGATGGTGGTCTTACGAAACAAAACATAATGACAGAACCGTTGAACAACATGGACTGCTGGCAACGCAAGTTTTTCGATATGAGAATAATTGAGTTCCGGTCCTACGAGGCCTCGGCTTAGATAATAGATAACATATTCTAAGAACAAGTCATCTTCCTAAACTAAGACCATGCCAATGGTTGACTCTACTGCATCCAGATATAATAAGAAATCCTTGTTATAGTTAGGGGGCTGGAGTAGAGGGGCAGTTGTGAGTGCATGTTTCAATGCAGCGAAAGAGAATTGAGTGGCATCGTTCCAATAAAAGGGAACATCTTTTTTAAGTAAGTGCATAAAAACCTTGGTGATCTCATCATAGTTAGCGATAAAGCGTATTAGAAAATTCGCCTTTCCCTGGAGACTCTAAAGTTGAAGGATTGTGCATGGGGGGGACAATTGAATTATTTCCTCAACCTTGAGAGGATTGATCATGATCCTTGTTGTTGACACTATGAAACCTAACAACCATCCCGATGTTACGCAAAAGATGCACTTGTTTGGGTTCAAACAAATCCATAAGTAGCGACAACACTCAAAGATAAGTCAGAGGTGTGTGGGATGATATGTTCACTTACAAGAGCAAGATGATAAATCATCTAAATAGGCCTCAACTATATGCTTGAGGTCATGGAAAGAAAAATACATGGCCCGCTAAAAGGTGGCTCCAACATTTTTGAGACCAAAAGGCATCTTACGATACGTGAATGTACCCCATGGATAGATGAATGTCATTTTGTGTTTGTCTTTGGGTTTGATTTGTATTTGGTTATATCCCGAAAAACCATCCATGAAAGAAAAGGCTTCGCAACCCGCACATTCATCAATTATCTGGTCGATGAATGGTGTGGGAAAATTATCTTTGGGACAGGCCTTGCTCAAATCACGGAAGTCTATACATACATGAATTGTGCTTTGTTTTTTATTGACCAACACTAGGTTTGACACCCATTGGGTCAAATGGATAGGATAGATAAAACCGACTTTTAGAAGTTTCTCAACCTCAATCTTAATGGTTGCTACTTTCTTGGGGTTAACTGGACGAAGCTTCTGTTGGACAGGCTTGGCATCTGGATACATTGTGATTTCATGTTCAACTATTTTTGGATCGATGCCTGGAATTTCCTCGTAAGACCAGGCAAAAATGTTGCAGAATTCTTTAAAAATATCTGTGTAGATTTGAATCTCTCTAGGGGAGCAGTCAGCTCTGACGAAAACATTCTCCACAATGCCAGGGTTTTGGGAGATATTGATCATTAAGGTTTCAATGATAGTTTCCATATTACCCTCAACATAAACCTCGTGTGTAGCTAATGGATTAATGGAACAATACCTATCTCCCATCATAGTCAAGGTGAATTCTCCAGCTTCGATTCTTCTTAACGCTGGGAGGAAGTATGATCTGTGATGAAGATCTTCCCAGGGTTTTTCTAGACTAGTCATTGCCTCAATTATAGCTTCGTCAGTGGGAAATACTAAGTCTAATGAATCGGTGTGAGCAAGAGAACCCTGAGCCCAAATAGGCTCCAGAAGTGGATTGAACTCTTGTGCGGTAGTTGGATCAGTGTTGGGTGAAGTTTGTTGGACTAAAGAGTACGCTACTTCAGCTGTGGACAAGGGCATGGACTTGCCTGAGTGTCCTATCCCATCCATCGTGGTTGATGGGGAAGGAATTATCCACAGATTATCAAAGTAAGTCATGCGGAACGATGAAACTTGAAAAATCTCAACTTTATGGTGATTGGATATAAACTTGATATCGCCTTGAGGGGGAGGGTAATTGAAGGTACCCATCAAAGATGGGCACAAACCAACCCCTATGTTGACTACACCTGGTTGAGGATTATTGATCATCGAGACTGTGGATGCCCCCAATGAAGGGTCAGGTCTGGAGAAAGACAATTGATCGATGGTCACTATCCAACCCTCATGTGGAAACAACAAGACCCGGAAAACTGTAGCAACCACAGCTTGCATGGCATAAGTCCCAATCCTTCCTAACAAGAGCTTATAGTTGAGGGGAGCATCGAATACCTCTACCTTGACACACATGGTCTTCCTTCCTAACTTCATAGGGAAAGAGGGAATGATACCATCTAGTCGGAATGAACGACCGTTGAAAGCAGTGAATAGAGTAGGTGACGCAGACAAAACAGGTTGGCCAATGGCCTTCCAACATGGCAGTGACATAACACATGTCAAGGATCCCTCATCAATCACCATGCAGAAGATATTCCAAGTAAAAGTTTTCATGGGATAAGCCACTACTATCTGAAATGCTACATGGTAAGGTAGACAAGGTTTTAGGTCATTTGTATCTAGCATGATTGTACCTGGATTACAAGTCTTAGTAGATCCTAAAGAGGTTAACAAGGCTTTCCTTTGGAAAGGGCAACTTTGGAGGACTTCCAAAGAAGACATCGCACAAGAGGTTTGTGATAAAGCTTCCACCACAGAATAGTTCTAGGCAGCCCTTGCGTTTGGGTTGTGAGAAGCTTTTTTGAATGCACCTTTTTGGATGCGTGTCATTGTTTCACCCAATGTCTTCTCAATCTGTAGAGGAAGAGAGGGGAGTTCAACTTATTTTCCCTTCTCAGAAGTGTTTGGTTTACTATAGTCATGTGCTCTAGTTGATATAAAAGCATCACCCTTCACCATATATACATTTGTGGATGTGGGGTTGGTTGAAGATGGAGAGGGTCCTTGGCTACCCCCTTCCGTGCTTGCAGAGGCTTGAGTTAGATTTTTCCCATGTTGAAAAGGATTGGTTAACACAACAGGCTATTGTTGCGCCACAAACTTTTGGGCGTCTGCAAGACGAGGACATAGATGGGTTGAGTGGTCTTCCGTGCACAAGTTGCATGGATACCTCGCCTTCTGTTTCTCAGTGTTGTCCCCACCAACATTACTGGTAGGTTTTTTATCCCCCTTACCCTTCTTTCATTGTTTTTTCTTTCCTTCAGGCTACTGGGTGGCCTTTGGATTAGTTGATTGCACTGTGTGCACATCCGATGTTTTTGTAGGGGGAGCAGATAAAGCAGTAGTTTGGTTGGCCGTTGTGTGTTGTATAGAGAATTGTACCAACTGATTCATTAGTTTCTCATCGGGCTTTGTTTGTGTTGAACCATCAATACCATCGACATGTGGTCCAGCTCTGTATTTGGTTTTATCAAGTATTGAGCGTGGTGCATCTGGCAAGATATCATATAATAAAATAGACTGAGAATAGATTAGCTCAAGTTGTTGAGCTCTCATGATGGCGTCTTCTTCAGAAAATACTCCTGATGTTGTGATGTCTTTGGAAAACTGTGGGACCAAAGACTTAAGAAACCACTCGAGTAGGAATGTTGGTGGGACTAGTACCTTAATTAAACTCTTTCTGCATCTCCATTCTCGAATGTGATCAGAGATATGGTCCACTTTAGTTTGTGATAAATTGGCCAACAATTCGGTGCCAGCGTCGTATCTCACAGGCAACTGGAAATGGTTTAGGAAAGCCATCTCTAGTTCACCAAAGGAAGAGTATTTTGAGTAGTCGAGCTCAATGTACTATTTTGCAACACTCCCTATGAGATTATGTTGAAACAATCACAACTATATGGAGTTGTCTTTCAACAAGTTAGATGAGCACCAAAGATGGAAGGTAGTCACATGATCTCCTGGATCTTCGTTAGGCCTGGCTTCAAACTTTGGGATGTCTAAAGGAAACTTTGTCGGCATAGGAGGCCAACACGGATCATGACAGATAGGTTCATTCAAAAACCTTGTCAAGTCTGGCAAATGCAAGGTTTCCAGGAAAGGTAGTTTGGGTTGTTGGTGATAACCTAGGAAAAAGGGGCCTGGAGTTTGACTGGCACCAGATTTCCAGGAAATGTTTGGATGCTAGCCCGGATTCTGGTAGAAAGCATGACCATGGCCAGCATATGGATTTTTCATGTGAGGAGACATCATCGATGAATTTTTGAAATAGGACATAGATGGTTGGGCATGCATTACATTCGAAGGACTTTGGGAAGGATTGATCCATGTCGGTCTCGTGTGGATAGGCATGGTGCCTTGTTTGGGGTTCCATTGATTATGAAAATAATTACCCCATATTGGCATTCCTGATGAGGGAACTGATCCTTGGCAAGAATTCCAAGGCCCCGCTGTGGAAGAAGTTCTTGGGTGTGGCCCCTGTGCAGGAATAGTACCCTGCATAGGAATAGGTTGTCCAAAACTGGGGTTGCCCCCAGTTGGGAAAGTAGCTGACGAGAAGGTGTTGTTACCAAACGCATTGAACAAAGAAAACAATGTTGAACCTA
>JZKD02S0502708.1:0-16923 GCA_000966675.3 Picea glauca | reverse complement strand
AAAACAAGTACTTCACCGTCTTCAAGGCCATGGTGGTCTAATATATCTAATTTATAATTTATATTAAGTTCTAAAAGTAGTATTCAATTATTTAATAACAATCATGTTGGGTTGGTTGTAGTGCAGCATGCTGAAGTAAAGTCCAAGGTGGTTATACATATAGTATGGAATTATTGAATATCTATCATGTTTGTTTGCTTGTGTCAAACAAGTACTGCAGCATGTTCAAGTCAAAGGTCATTATATAATCACTTGCACCTAATATATTTAAAATGTAGTATTCAATTTCAATCATGGTACGTTGTGGTTGCTTTGTATTTAAAAAATGCAATATTGATATATAAAAATATTAATATTAATAATATAAAAAATATTAAAATATTAATATTAATAATTATATTATTAGTTTAAATGTATGTTTATGATTTAAGCTCGAGTCAGATCAAATACTTTTGAGAAGAAATGTAAATATAATTAATAATAATAATAATAATAAATAAATTTATTTATTAAAATTTTCAGTATAGCTAGGGGTTAACATATGCATTATGATCTAAACTCAAGCAAGATACAATGTATAAAGTAAAAGATATTTATGTTGGTCAAACCATTTATTAAATGTGTTATATGAAATAATTTATTCTCAAAATCATATAAAAAATTTAAAATTTTAAAATTGAGGTTGAATAATTTATTTTGAAAATTTAAAAATATATAATATTTGATAAATATTAAAAATAGTTTTTTAATTAATTAAAATTAATGATATAAAAATAATTTATAATTTAGTGATTTTTTCTTTTAACTAAATAAATAGTAGTCAATTGGGTGTAGCTTACATGGTTCTCAGGAATGATTGTTATTCTCTCAACTTGGGTTCAAATCTCGTAATGACATGAATAAAGCTTATATGAGTATGTTGTAATAGTTTTGAGCTTATATGTATTGGAAAGTTGCCTTTAATTCTTAATTGAATAGAAGAGAAAAAAAATAATTATAATTTAGTTGGAAAAATATAAAAATAAATAAATAAATAAGTTCACAATTTCATTTTTTTTTTTTTCTAAATGTAGTAGAAAGAAATTTTAGTGAAGGTTATAATTTATCATTTTCAATGAAAATTTTGACCACAAAATTTTGTCTTTATAAGTTTTGATAGATTTTAAGACAATCTAAATTGCTGAAATTTAAATAAGTGAATTAAAAATGAACTTTACATTATTATAAAAAAATAGTTTTACTAGAAAAAATGATTTTGTTCACTTATTAACTTACTCCATTATAATAACAATGTTGATGATGATCAATGTCCATTGAGACCAAAATAAAGGTAAGAGATTACTTGGATTTCTTTAGAAATTTATTTTTGTACTAAAAAAATATTAATAAAAGTATTTCAAGATCATCATAGTTTTAATGACTTAGAAAGTTAGGAAAGTCGGTATTGTGATAGATATTTTGAAATTGTGATCTAATTTGGGTATACGCAGACACTCTAAGAGAAATTTATTTTCATCTTCAACATTCTTAGTGTCGCAAAAATGACAGATTCTTTCATTACCCAAAGATTTGAGAATTGTCCAAAGCCCAATTTCACTATCATTGCATCTCATGAGAGTTTGTTCTTATTTTAAAAATGTGCACTATTCAAAACCCAAAGATACTTTTGATCTTCTAGATTAGGGTTAACCACCTTCTTCTAGAATCTTAATTTTCTTTTATCCTTAAAATCTTTATGACACTACATATTCTCCTTAAATTTAGATGTAATAATATTTTTAATATTATCAATATTTTTCAATCAATGAAATTTCTATGGAAAAAGTTGTTTTCCAAAGTTATCGAAGAAACCACAATATAACTATTAATGTCATTTTTCAAAATAACACTAATAGATAAAAAATGCGAAAAAAATATTTTATTCAACACTAAAAATAAGTGAAAATAATTAATATAGAATGGAATTGCAATATAAAAATGCAACACTATAATTAGATTATTGATAAAACGACATACATCAAAATCACTATCAAAATTACAAGTTAAAAATTAAACATAAAATCTTTGTATAAGAAAATGCTATCACACTAACTTATTTTTAAGACTTGTATTTAAAATTTTAGTATTTTTCGCCATCTTCACTTGTTTAAATAAGTTGTATAAGAAAATGCTATCACACTAACTTATTTTTAAGACTTGTATTTAAAATTTTAGTATTTTTCGCCATCTTCACTTGTTTAAATAAGTGACAAAGAATGCTATCACATTAACTTATTTTTAAGATTTGTACTTAAAATTTTAGTATTTTTTACCCTCTTCACTTATTTAAATAAATGACAAAAGAATTATTTTACAAACATATAGATACATTCATTATTTGATTAAAATAAATAAATCTATATATATAAATATAAATAATAATAATAATAATAATAATAATAATAATAATAATAATAATAATAATAATAATAATAATAATAATAATAATAATAATAATAATAATAATAATAATTATCATCATCATCATCATCATCATCATCATCATCATCATCATCTATTTTTAAGGTCACAGCCAAGCTAACACATCAAATTGGTGTATGAGACCCCCTTATTTGTGAGACAAGGAACCCCCTCCGCCCAACGATTTGACTGATATACATTATATATGATGCAAATATATAGATATATGAATCTATTTGATTACCAGTTTTAAATCTTCATATATAAATATGAATTACCAAATATTATTATAGGTTATATAACATTGACACATAGTTTATAGATGAAATATGAGCAATGATACTATGACATTAAATTAGTTCACAATAAATATACTCAATGTATTAAGTGACTTAATAGGTGTGATGTTAGACCTATATTACTTATTTATATGAGTAAGCATTAATGAACTAAACAAACTCATAGACATTATTGGAAGCAAATCATTGTAAAACTCGGATCAAGAGATGTGGCTTAATAGTTATGCATGATATTGCCCACACAAATGCCACAAAATTTGGTGGTGTGATTTTGTAGAAGAAATCTTTATGAATAGATCCATGCAAGGATGAATGCGAGGCCAATTGTGCTCCTACATTATCAATAAGGAAAGAAAATATATTATGTCATTGTTCTTTACAAACGATATATGAGACCATATTTATATAAGAGTAAGATGATCATTATTTCATTAAAGTGGTCCTTAATCGTTGACCTTAGGCATTGTGTCTAAGGTTGACGATTATTTTGATTCAAAAAATTTAGTTGAATAAGGCATATATTTACTTTATTATAATTGTTTGCATAATTTCACTAATTACATAGTTTTTTTTTTTTGTAAGCAAGAGTGTTTTTTATATATAAAGAGCCTTCAAAAACAAAACTAGAGTTATAGATTGTTCAAAATTGTCGTATTGTAATAACTGAACTGTTCCAAGGGGAAACGAGTTCAGCCAGCCGATATTATGGTCTAAATGTCTACCAAACTAGTAAAAACTGTATACAGAGCTGAGAGTAGTAAACTAAAAGCATGAGTAGAATCCCAATAGTGGTCATACATTTGGCTTATAACCTAGCCAGGTGGCGTGGGTTGCCTCATCCCAGGGCTCCTCTTCGACAAGTGTTCCTCTCCATTCCATTTGCGTGTCGGTCTCCGAATTACCCTGATCTAATCTAGTGTCCAGAAATGTGTCGCCCCTTGGGTTGAGCACATGTAAACCCACTGCTGCTGCAACCTCCTTGTCCATGTGCATGGCTTGCCCCAAGTCGCCACCTTCTGTGGGAAGCGTCTGTTCGTTCCTATCGAAAGTGTCTTCTTGAGAATGCTCTGCTTGCTCTTCTGCTCCCTGGAAGGTGGAGAGGATATGGAGGAGTGCATAGGTCTTCCCATCCAGTAGTTGCAGTCGGAATTGTAGATCCTCCATGCCTTGTCGGAGCTCGAAGACCAGCCCATAGAGAATGGCTAGGTTGTCCTGCATATACGAGTCTGGGATGGAGTCGGAGAAAGAGTGTGGCTTGTGTTGGGGTTCCCATAGAAAAGGTGGCACCTCCAAGGGTAGGCAAGTGGGGGAGGCTTCTCAAACCAACGTAGGTACGCTGGCCGAGGAAAATGGAGGTACTTCAGGAGGTGCCCGAGAAGTGGAGGCCCTGTCCAGGATGGGTCTTGAGGGGAAGCCCAACGAGTTGTCCGTGAGAACCAAACCTTCAAGCCGAGAGGCAGGCGGAGAAGAGGTGGCGAGTGGTTCAAGTCAAGGTTGCGAGGGGTACAAGGAAAGTGAAGAGTAAGAGGAGGATGAGTCAGTGGGAGGTGTTGGCGCCTGAGGCCGAAATGGATACCAGGGCAAGCCTCTCCTTAGCCTGCCTCTTTGCCTAGGCATTCTAACAGCTCGGGGGAGATGGTGGGGCTGAGGGGAAAGCCCCAAGCGGATGGAGAAGGGCTGGAGAGGAATCAGTTGCAGGAGAGTGCCAAAGAGGAGGAAAGCTAGAATGAGCCATTTCCGCGCAGTTGGAGGAGATGAAGGCCAAGCTGCATGCAAAGATTAATGGCACCTTCAATGAGATCAGCCATAGAGGGGACAACAAGAGGAGGGAGATGCACTAGGCTTAATGGTGCCTCAGGTGTCATAGGGGAATTTAAATGCATGGGAGTGGCGGNGGAAAGCTAGAATGAGCCATTTCCGCGCAGTTGGAAGAGATGAAGGCCAAGCTGCATGCAAAGATTAATGGCACCTTCAATGAGATCAGCCATAGAGGGGACAACAAGAGGAGGGAGATGCACTAGGCTTAATGGTGCCTCAGGTGTCGTAGGGGAATTTAAATGCATGGGAGTGGCGGTTGTGCTTGGCACGAATCCGTCACATGGCCTTCGCCACGCTGGCCTGTGTGCGCCTCCTCAACTTGCCATGTGTCCCACACCATCACCCCATCTGGGGGCTTGTCCACTACTATGGCTTTATGCTTACATTGTTGGATTATGGGGTGTAACGGATTGAGGAACGCTTGGAAAAGGAGTTCCGATCCATCCCAATTAGTCCCCAAATTTGCGAGTTCATCTGCTATCTGATTGGCCCTTCTTCTGATGTGAGAGGGTATGAAGGCTTGATTGGGTTGCAGGAGATTTGCGATTGTTTTTAGTCCATGAGAGAGTCTCCAGCAGGGTTAGATTCGTTCCGGATCAGCTTCGTTTAAGATTCTCCTGAAGAGATTGATAATGACTAGGGAATCCCCTTCTACAATCAGCTTGGTGAAGTTGTGTTCAGTTGCTAATTACAATCCTCTGGTAAGCCCCCATAACTCAGCTGCATTGTTCGTAGTGTGGCCTAGGCTGCCTACGTTAATGAGAAGGATGTGTCCTTGATGATTACGGAAGATCACTCCATAGCCTGCTGCTCCCGGGTTACCTTTGGAGGCGCCATCGAAGTTGAGTTTGATGAAGGCGTCCCTAGGGGGGGTCCAAATTGAAGGGATGCTTTGATGAGGGAGTGAGAAGGGGGAAGGGGATGGGTCTTGAGTAAGAGGGATTTTCCAATACTGAAGGATAAGAGGTTCATAAGGTGTTCCCATCAGATCTTTTGCAGTCTAGTGCTGAAGGCTGATAGTCTCCAGGATGTTGAGGCGGCATTGGTTCCAACATTGTTGCCAAGGGAGCTGGTCATTTCTGAAGATCCTTCTATTTATTTCCTTCCAAATTTTCCAGAGTATGAAGCCTAGAAAAAGTTGCCAGATACGGTTAAGAAGGGGTGATTGAAAAGCCTGGTCTCTCCAGTCTGCGATGGTGTCGATGACGCTACCACGTTTGTGATTTGAGGTGCACATGATTTGCGTGCTTTGGTCCCAAACTTGAGCTGTGTAGGGGAAGGTATTGAGGATATGGTTCATGGTTTCAGCTTCTTTTCCACAGAGCATGCATATAGATGGGCTAACAAAACCCAATTTTGAAAGGTTATCCCAAGTGACAATGCTCGAATGAGTGACAAGCCAGAGGAAGAGAGTAATTTTTGGCCAGTGTTTTAAGGCCCAANGGCACGAATCCGTCACATGGCCTTCGCCACGCTGGCCTGTGTGCACCTCCTCAACTTGCCATGTATCCCACACCATCACCCCATCTGGGGGCTTGTCCACTACTATGGCTTTATGCTTACATTGTTGGAGTATGGGGTGTAACGGATTGAGGAACGCTTGGAAAAGGAGTTCCGGTCCATCCCAATTAGTACCCAAATTTGCCAGTTCATCTGCTATCTGATTGGCCCTTCTTCTGATGTGAGAGGGTATGAAGGCTTGATTGGGTTGCAGGAGATTTGCGATTGTTTTTAGTCCATGAGAGAGTCTCTAGCAGGGTTAGATTCGTTCCGAATCATCTTCTTTTAAGATTCTCCTGAAGAGATTGATAATGACTAGGGAATCCCCTTCTACAATCAGCTTGGTGAATTTGTGTTCAGTTGCTAATTACAATCCTCTGGTAAGCCCCCATAACTCAGCTGCATTGTTCGTAGTGTGGCCTAGGCTGCCTACGTTAATGAGAAGGATGTGTCCTTGATGATTACGGAAGATCACTCCATAGCCTGCTGCTCCCGGGTTACCTTTGGAGGCGCCATCGAAGTTGAGTTTGATGAAGGCGTCCCTAGGGGGGGTCCAAATTGAAGGGATGCTTTGATGAGGGAGTGAGAAGGGGGAAGGGGATGGGTCTTGAGTAAGAGGGATTTTCCAATACTGAAGGATAAGAGGTTCATAAGGTGTTCCCATCAGATCTTTTGCAGTCTAGTGCTGAAGGCTGATAGTCTCCAGGATGTTGAGGCGGCATTGGTTCCAACATTGTTGCCAAGGGAGCTGGTCATTTCTGAAGATCCTTCTATTTATTTCCTTCCAAATTTTCCAGAGTATGAAGCCTAGAAAAAGTTGCCAGATACGGTTAAGAAGGGGTGATTGAAAAGCCTGGTCTCTCCAGTCTGCGATGGTGTCGATGACGCTACCACGTTTGTGATTTGAGGTGCACATGATTTGCGTGCTTTGGTCCCAAACTTGAGCTGTGTAGGGGAAGGTATTGAGGATATGGTTCATGGTTTCAGCTTCTTTTCCACAGAGCATGCATATAGATGGGCTAACAAAACCCAATTTTGAAAGGTTATCCCAAGTGACAATGCTCGAATGAGTGACAAGCCAGAGGAAGAGAGTAATTTTTGGCCAGTGTTTTAAGGCCCAAWTTTTTCTCCATACGCTTTCTGTGGGTACAGGGTCTGAGTTAGTTTTAATGGCATAGGCCTCTTTTATGCTGAAGGTGCCCCTTGGYGAGTATCCCCATCTTAGAATATCCTCTCCTATGAGAGTGGGGATTTTCCTTTTGCTCAATTCTTCATACCARGGTCTTAAGTCCACGTGTGCCTCTATTTTCAGGTACTCCTTATTTGAATTCCAACATCTCCAGGTGGTGTCTGTTGGGTTGTCTTGCCAATAGTATGCTACTTTTTTCAAGCCCACTTGAGTAGATGGGATGTTGATACTGTCAACCTAGTCTTCATGGTCTAGAGTTGGCCACTGCTGCCATGAATCTTTCCAGAATAGGGTTGTTTTCCCATTGCAAATTTCCCAGAAAGCGTGATTTGTTACCATATGCCGGTTTTGCTTAGCTACCACCTAGATTAAATATCCAAGGTTGTCCCCATTCCACCTTATCAAGTTCCTCTCCGCCATATTGGGTGCATATTTTTTCCTCCAGAGCTTGGCCCATAAGTCATTAGGTTTTTTTAGCCATCGCCACTAGACCTTAGCATTAAGGACTTTATTCATGACTGATGGGTCCCTTAGCCCGAGTCCCCCCTCAGTTTTGGGTTTACAAAGTTTGTCCCAGCTGATCAGTGCTATTTTTTTACCTGTGTTAAGGCCTTTCCATAGGAAGTTTCTTTGCAAGTTTCTTATGGTTGTAAGGACAAAATTTGGGGTTGCAAGAGCTGAAAAGGTATAGATTGGAAGGGCTTGAAGCATGGCTTTGAGAAGAATGAGGTGGCTGGAAAAGTTTAGGGTTTTGTAGGTCCAAGAAGAAAGCCTCTTGGCAAAGGAGGAAAGGAGATGCTCCCAAGAGGTGTTTCTGAAGGCGTTGTCTAGCAGAGGAATGCCAAGGTATTTGGACGGAAGGGAGCTTCGGGTGAATCCAAGGATAACAAAGATATGGTGTTGGATCAGAGCAGGCGTATTGAAGAAGAAGATCTGCGATTTGTCTTTATTAAAGTACAATCTTGAGGCCTCGGAGAAATTTTGAAGGATCGAGAGGAAAGAGTGTGCTTCTTTTACTGTGGGGGAGCCCATCATCAAGGTGTCATCAAAAAATTGGTTGTGAGATATTGGGGGGGAAATACCATGCAAAGGTAGACCCATCAATGAGCTTCTTGCTATGGCTGCATGAATGGAGCGACTGAGAACCTCAACCATTATAATGAAAAGGAAAGGGGATAGAGGGTCTCCTTGTCTAATTCCTCTGGAGGGAGAGAAAGGACGAGAGGGAACCCCATTGACTAGAATAGAGAAGAAAGACAAGGATGTGATATTTAGAATCCACTCTACCCAAAAGTGGTCGAAGCCAAAGGCGAGGAGAATTGCACGTATGTAGTCCCAACTTAACTTGTCAAAGGCTTTAGAAAGATCAAGTTTAAGGAGAATACCTAGCATTCGGGTCTTCTGCAAGGAATGAATAACTTCATGGGCTAGGATGACGCTGTCCAAGATCTGCCTGCCTTCGACATAACCCGATTTCTCCAGAGAAATCATCATTGGTAGGATGGGCTTGAGTCTTCTAGCAATCACCTTGGTTAGGAGTTTGTAGATAATGTTGCACAGAGTAATGGGCCGGAACTGTGTCGGTTGAGAGATCTACCCCTCTTTGGGGATGAGGGAAAGGAAATTCGCGTTAAGAGCTAGGAGGACTTGTCCTGAAGATCGAGAGTCTTCAATGATTTCCCAAACCTCTTCCCTGATCATCTGCCAGCAATGATGGAAGAAATCGCTAGTGAATCCATCTAGACCTAGAGCCTTGCCTTTGGGGGTGTTCTGAAGCACCTGATCTACCTCCTCAATAGCAATGGGCCTAAGAAGGGCTAAGTTTTGTTCCAGAGTTATTAAGTTGGGTATGTGATGCGTGACCTTGGTGATGGCTTGAGCTCTGTCCGGAAGGGGCTCCATCAAGAGATCCTTGTAAAATGCGACCAGTTCCTTTTCTAGTTCCTCATGGGAATGGATAAGTTGGCCATTGGTGATTTGGTTAACTGTGTGATTCAGTTGGTGTGTCGTCGTTGAATGGTGGTCCTGTGAAATTTTTTTGTGTTTCAATCGCCCTCCTTGAGCCACTGGATGTGAGATTTTTGTTTTCATAGAGTCTCTTCTTGGTCTTTCCTGACCTCCAACCGTTGATTTATATCTGCTTCCTGGGTTTTAAGATCTTTCGTAAGACCATGATCCCAGATCTGCCTCTGTATCATGCTCATTTGTTTTGTCAGCTTCTTTTGGGAGTCGAAGATGTTGCCAAAGGTTTGCCTGTTCCAAAGTCTGAGTTGTTGCTTAAGGTTCTTAAGCCTCTGCTAGAATCGGTACATCTTGGAGCTATGGGGTACCTTTGCCTCCCTCCACCATGCGTGGATCTTTTTGTGAAAATCTAGGTGGTTGAGCCAGCACTGCTCGAATCTGAAGGGTTTTCGACCTGGAGTGGCTGGCACCTCTAGCCAGAGTTGAATGGGCCAGTGATCCGATCCATGCCAATCGAGAATACTTGACTCGAGAGTTGTGCCTTCCAACATAAGGGACTCTGAAATTAGGAACCGATCCAGTCTGCAAGCAATTTGATGTGTTCCATTTCTTCTGCTTGTCCAGGTGTAAATGCCATTGGGGGTTTCCAAGTCTATGAGGTTGATGTTGTCAATGAGACTATTGAAGTCACTGGCTTCCTGATCTAGGGGCTAAGTTCCTCCTTTTTTTCTTCCTTCAGGTTGCAAATAAGATTGAATTCACCACCTTCAATCCATCTATTGTTCTCGATTAAGGTAGATAGGTACTCCAGGTTACTGAGAAAGGATTGCTTATTCTTGGGGTTGGACAGCCCATAGAAATTAGTAAGGTGGCTAGGTTTATTGGAGCTGATGAGCCTGTAGGCTGTAGTAATAGACCAATTGGTAGTGATGAATTTTTCCATGATGGTTGTATTAGTGTTCCATATAATAGCTAGGCCTCCTGCCATGCCAATGGTTGATGTGGATACCGCTTCCCCTTGCTTCCAACAGTAGGGGAGAAGCTTGTCTATGTCTTCAGTGGTGCATTTTGTTTTCTGAAGTAGCATAATGTCCAGCTTTTTTGCAAAATCAGATCTCGTAGCAGTTTTTGCTTGCTACATCCATTGAGACCTCTTATATTCCATGAGATGATCTTCATGACGAGGAGGGGGAGGGGAGAGGGGGAAAGCTATTCGAGATGAGGTGGATTTGACCGGAGTTCACCATGAAGTGACCTATCTCTTGTATGAGTTTGTTTGTTGATTTCCTTCCCCTTTTCTTTTTGTCTTTTTGTGGTTTGATTTGACCCTTTGGCTAATTACCTTGTATTCCCAAACCCTTATTGGATCTAGCTGAGGAGTTGAGGAAAACTTTGTGCACTTTCTGCAATTGATCTAGAGGTATGGTGTATAATTTTTGGTGTCGATAAGCATGCTCTAGATGCTCCAAGTCCACTCCTGCTAGTTCCTTCTCGTCGAGATCCATCTCAACATCCCCGTCCTCTGGCTCCAAGTGGTCCTCCAATCTAATATCGAGATCTGTTGTCAAGTTTCTTGGATCCTTCTCCTGTATTGGTCCTTTACTCCCTGTGCCTGTTTGTTGGGGCGCGTTCTCCTTCTGGAATTCTTTGGGGTTTTGGGGGTCTGAAGGATTCTCCGGTTGATCTTGTAGTATCTCATATTTATTGTTGGTGGATGGATCCTTGTTTGTCTAGGTTGCCTATTTTCTTCCTACTTGTCTTCTCTTCTCTGATGCCTGAATGAATCCATCCTTGTCTTCGTCGGCCTCTGAGTTCCCCTCTTTGTGTGCGTCATTGAGGGGGCATTCTCTGAAGAGATGTCTGTGCTCATGACATTTCCAACATTTGAACGGAATATGTTCATAGTCGATGGTTTTCATCTAGTCTTCGTCATGGTACTCTAGGATTATGGATCTCGGGAGCGGCTTGGCTATATTCAGGTATACACAGATACATGCATATGAAGTGTATCTTCTCTGCTTGGTGGCCTCCGATGATTTCACATAGACCCCAATAGTGTTACCTATACCTACCAGAACCTCCTCCAACCAGAATTCCTGGGGTAAGGAGTATAGTCTGATCCATATTGGTGCATGTGCAAAGTCTTCCTTTTCAGGGCTAAATTTCTCTGTCTAGAACCTTATGAATAGTCCTGCTGAGTTGAAAAAGTAAGGCCCTCCATCAAAAATACGGTTTTGGTCCTCTAGGTTGTGCAGGATGTTGGTGAAGAATCCCTTGGAGCCCAGTTGCAGTTCATAATGTCCCTTTGGCTTCCACTAGTGTTGTATCCATTTGATCAAGTCCCATTCTAAGGGCCAGAGTCCTAATAATTTGCCTACTAAGGCATAGTCTCTCATATATTGCTTTTGTTCCTCAATGCATGGTGAAATGATGATGTATTTCGGGGCCTGCGGTGCTTGTGGGATGAATTTTCCTAGTATCCATGGCATTGACGTTGTTGCAGGTGTTGGCATGTTAACCGAGTCAATATCCATCTCTTTATCTTTGAAGTGTCCTTTAGTCACGAGCTTTGAGCGTAGATCTGGGGGAGGCTCGAAAGTGGGTCACTTTGACCCCTCTCCCAAGCTTCCATTCGTTGTTACCTGGCTATAGGAGGTGCCATTTGGCCCTCCCTCCTTCAAAGTCATGAGCCCCAGCGGGGCGAAAGTTGTAACAGTGCGGAAGAAACCTTAAACCTAGGTTGCAAAGCGTCACACCTCTTTCATAAAAAGAAACATATGTTATTAACCATTGAACCAACTCATTCACTAATTACATAGTTAATATCAATCATACACTATTTTTTTTAATGCAAGTCCATTAATTTTTTAGTTGTCTCTAGAATTTTTCATTGAGTTTTTATTATGATGGTCAAGTGTTTTGTTGTATGATGCAAAGACACATCTTGGCTATTTCAAGGGATTTAGTGTAGATTTATTCTAGCATAGAACAAACATATTTGTATTTGACACAAGTTCAAAATAGATGATGGTATAGGGATATCAAATCTAATATTAGGGATGTATTTTAGAACCCCCTCTATCTACAATGGTTTTAATAATTTACATTTCAAGGTACTCCAAAAGAATTAGTCTCCATTATATTGTCGTGAAAGGAAGGAAACTTCTAATTCAATTTATCTATAAAAAGTAATTTGTTTATGTAATTAATTTCCCCCTCGTGATTGCTTTTATAGATTGAAATGAACTTGTTCCTTATATAATTGGTTGTGTTGTTAATGATTCAACTAATTAAACTTATTATCTATATTGAATAGAGGTTCAAAATACATAGTTACTTTGAAAGATGTGGATTGTAAGGTCATAATATGATTCTCCACACTGAAAACAATATATAAATTGAGATACAATGGAAAATCTAGATTGAAAACACTGTCATCCCATTAATTAGTTAGTGCATATCAACATATTGGCTCTAAATCAATGCATTAAAGCTTCGACTTACAACAACACAAACAAAACATTACTAATTATGTGAGCTCTCATCTCTACAAATTAGCAAACACTGACACTACTATAATCGAAAAAACATTAGTAATTTTAATATGAGACATGGTCGACTATGTTATCAACATTTCCTTAGTAACACATTTATTATATGTGAGATAATGAGAACATATAAGAATGAGAAAAAAAATTCTAACGCAGCAGGGTGTCACACAAAGTTGATTCCATTATTTTATGTCATTGTGGATTTTCACAATGCATCCTCATTTCTCAAAACCATAACACAAAGAAATATTTAGTCCTCAACCTTGGAGATGTTGAGCCTAGCACCAAAGTGGTGACTAGGAATTAAAATCATGTATGTATTATATAACACATACAAATTACAAATGTATATGCATTACTTGTTCATGAAAAAAAAAGGAAAATTCCCTACCCTGTGGATTTATTTCATTCCTCCAAAACACTTAAGTGAAATAATGTAAATGAGTTGTGGGGAAAACACCCCCCGATTTCAAATAGCAAAATCATTCAATTGATGTGCATAGTCAAAAAAATAAATAACTACCATTCAAGAATTTTACTTTTCTTGTTGGTACCTTGACACTATTTTATGTTTAATGAAAATATTTTATTGTTAAACACGTGAATCTTGTTCCTTTTTCCATAAAAAAATCCTCAAAATATTAACCTTGGGAATATTGAGATTGGAAATAAAATCCAAACACTATTTTTTGTTGAATGAAAATGTTTTATTTTTCAAGAACATGAATCTTGTTTTTTTTTTCACTGGGAATTTAAGCCTCAAAGTAATAACCCTAGAAACATTGATCTCGAAATTCAAAACCAAAACCCTCCAAAGACTTGAGGTAGAAAGGGAGAATTAAGAGTCTAATACCAACCCTTCAAACCAAGAAGAAAAATGGAAAACTAAGAGCCCAATCCTACCCTCCTAACCAAGAGGAAGAAAGGGAAAACAAAGAACCTAATCTTTCCCTCCAAACCAAGAGGTTAAAAGGGAAATTAAGATGCTAATCCTAATCCTCTTCCTCAAGATCAGAATATTGATATATTGATGGAAATTATAGATTTGAGACACTTAAGTGCTACGTTTAGAGAGAGATACCATTTTTTTCGCTCTCTTGGAAAATCATTGACTTTATCATTTAAATGATTGTTAGTGTCCAAGGATATTTATACAATATTGTTTCTTTCCATGGAGGGTAAGAGACAATTTTATGCCAACATGCCTAGTGGTTGTGATGCACACAATTTAAATATAACAAAAGTCATGATGCTTGAGCACTTATAAGACCCTAGCATCGACTTGATTTCTAATACTAGGAAGAAACATATTTTGATAGATTGGTTCATAGAACTCTATATCAGTGTTAATTGGATGGATCAATGGTACATGGCGTTTGATGAAAATCCTCATGAAAAAAAAGGCATGCCATTGTACTTTCCTAAAAAATTATATTTCAAATTTATCTTAAATTTACATGACATTTATTTTCATCTTCTAAACTTCCATGGGATTAGATGAGGGATGCCCTAGGATAGAGTTAATATTAGGGATGATCCAAACCACGTAGATCATCCCCCTCACCCACATAATCCTCCATGTATATTTCCTCTAGCACCTAACATGCTCCATGACAAATAGGATGCACTTCTATATATGACACATAAATTGGCCTACCATGGCACATTTGTTTAATGTAGTGTGGACCACAACACATCCAAGGGGGCATCTTCTGGTGTTACTTATGGTAGAGAGGAGTCATCCAGTATTTCGCATTATAGGGATGAGTGACACTACTCATGACAAGGAGGATTCATATGGAATTGCACATGCTAGGGATACTAAGCATCATATGCTCATACATCTATGCACATGTTATGAAAAAAATTGCTATGGGTTTTCCTTTGATTTTGTGACTTATGGATTCATTTAATTTTAATCCCATCAATCTTTAAATATTTTTGTAGATATATTTAACAACACATAGATTGTTTCACATATAACTTTTTTATTATCTTTTTAACATTTTTATTTCATTTGTTTAGTTAGTATTTGATGATATTAGAGAAATTCCATTCCACTATTGTTTAGATGTTGTGATTAATGTCAAATGTTCCCTCATTTTTTTCCCAACATAGAGAATGATCATATTTCTTTATTTATCAAATGATTTATTGTATTTCCATGGGTGGATGATAAGATATAAGATATGAACTATTTATAATGTTTTGTATGTAGTTTGATAGTCCATATGTTTGATTATCTATAAATGTGATTGTTACCAAGCTCAACAAAAACATCACATAGTATTAGTTTTTTATATATTAATATTTTTTTTTAATATTTTTATCTTATTCTAACAATATTTACTCACATGCATTTATAGACTATTAGTAGATACATTTATGTGCATCGAGAGTCTCATGTATCTCATGTTTTATTTACTTCTACGAATGAAAAATTGACTATGGACTAGCTATTAGTATAGGGATGAGCTTGCTAATGAATTTTATTTCTTAGGTACCTAAAGCTCCTTCCCTTAACAAAAAGTCATTGTAGAATACTTCCTATGCACCATTTTCAAAATTTGATAAGTATCTAACTTGTTCGAGTGGGATGCGTTTATAACTTGTTATTGAACACAATATTGGACATCTAGAAGAATAATCTAAAATTGATATATCTATTGCTATAGCCTTGAAGAAGGATGCTCAACTGATGGATCCACCTCCTAGTTAGGAAGGCCAGCTTTTGATATTGCCCCATATTTTCTCAATGAAAACAATACTTAATGAATTTGTGCTCCAAAAAATATGGAAATCATTATATTCATTTGAATTGTTATTACATGATTTATTGTAAATTTTGTAGCCCATCATTGCAAAGAGTCTCAATGGATCGAGGAGGACATCGCCTACAAGACTAATTATCTCATATGTTATATRATTTAAATGTAATTGTATTTTGTAAGATTGTTAATTGCTGAACTTTTGGAAAAAAAACTTATACATGATGTTTCATTTATAATTTCTAGATATGAACACCAATCCTTGATGAAGGTATCCCCAAGCTTCCCCGATCACAAATGAGAGGAAGATCACATTTGGAGATGACTTCGACAATGACAAGGGAGACAAGGGTCAATGAGTGCCTTTGTTTCTCATTTTTGACATATGGAATTTGTACTTTGAAAACATGTTTCCATTTTATACTTTGGGCATGAGTTTTCCATTTTTTTACTTCAAGCATGAGTTTATATTGTGCACTTGGTTTATGATGTTTCATTTTGAAATAAATGTACATTCAAACCATTTTGGAATATATACATACTTTGAATAAAAAATTTAATAAATATTTTATGTGCACTTGGTTTATGATGTTTCATTTTGAAATAAATGTACATTCAAACCATTTTGGAATATATACATGCTTTGAATAAAAATTTTAATAAAATATTTATGGTTCATATTTAAATGATATTGAATTTCATATGTATAGCTTTTTTACAATTTTTTTCCTTAAGAACTAAAATGTTTTATATGTGTTCCTCCTCTAACTCCATGTTAAGATGTCCCAACAAATTTGTATGTTTATGTTTGGTTGGTCACTATTACAAGGCTCTAGTATCACAAATGTCATTTTTTCTTTTCATGAATCGTAATTTTTCATTGTACCATGTGTTGCTCTTGTGTCATATTATAGTATCATGTTAGACAAACAAAGTTCACTTATTTGCATGTGTTGCTCTTGTGTCATATTATAGTATCATGTTAGACAAACAAAGTTCACTTATTTGCATTGAGTGTGCATCTTCCTATGTCAAATTTTACATCATATGTTCATCTTAAAATGACACAAACATACCAGAAATATAAATACTTACATCATATGTGCATATTTATATATTGCGAATATAAAACTTTGGTTCATGTTACATCACACAGTATATAATGCATGATATATACTTTAATAATAAGATATTAAATAATTTTATTACTAAAAATAAATAAAAAAGTGGAAGAGATTAACCATAATTAATTAAAAATTATATTTATGATATATATTTTAATGATGATGATGATGATGATGATTAACGTCCACTAAGATCTAATTGGTCTAACGAACCTTAAGAGGATAAGTGATTACTTGTGATTCTTTAGAATT
>JZKD02S0502686.1:0-10062 GCA_000966675.3 Picea glauca | reverse complement strand
CCCTTGCTCAATTTTGATCTGACTGTGCTTCTCCTCGTACCTATGCTAGGGGCTGGTGGATTGTTCCTAGTTATCACCAACCCCTCGTGCCTTACGTCATTTGTTGTATTTGACTTGCTACCTAGCCATTCCCTCGTACTTTCCCTACAACTCTTACTCACGTATCAACCTTTCTTCCAGTGGCCCTCTTCCAACTTGTTGCGATCTTGCATGATAATTGGTGGTCAAGTATTAGAAAATCATATTCTTTCTAGGTCCCACGTGCCTTCCAAGAGGACTTGCATTGTTCTCCTCTATGTGACTTTCCATTGTCAAACTTCCATCACGATATTTAGCCTCCATATGGCTGCAGTCTGTCCTAAGTTACCTCCTTGGAATGATGATCCATGCATCATCTAGTTCTAGGCCTTTCTTGCCGACCCCCTTGTTGGAGAGTCTTTCGGCTAGAGCATTCATTGACCTATGCACCCACCGCAACTCCACTATTTTCAGAGTTCTTAGATGCTTCTGGATTTTATGCAGAGAGTGTGTAAGGTGCTAATGTCTCTAAACCTTTCCCACTCTTGTGCCATTTTGTAGCCTTTTCATTGTGTTGATAACCAAGGTGGAGTCACCTTCCACAATGGTGTTTGTTATCCTTTCCTGGCTTAGAATTTCAAGGCCAAGCTCGAGGGATCCAAATTACGCTGCATTTTTGATTGAGTTTCCCATGCTACCAACATACAATCAGGTGATATTTCCACCACTGTCTCTGATCACTCCACCTGCCCCTGCCACTCCCATATTTCCTTTTTCCGCCCCGTCAAAATTCAGTTTGAGGAACCCTGACGGGGGGGGGAGTCCAGTTGTGGGCTCCTATATGGAGTTGTGGATCATGCCCCACATGTATGTTGTTTCTCCATTCTTTTAGATGGAAAAATTCTAGGATGCGGTAATCTTGGTCCGTGAGTTGAGATTTCTTCTTATTGCAGTTGCGGGTCTGCACAGTTTCTCTTATTTGAGTGACTATTGCATCCTTTAGCCTTTCTGCTGGTAGGATAACATTCCTGAAGATGTGTCAGTTCCTTTCTTTCCATATTTCCCAGATGATCATTCCCAACGTTAGATTCCAACAAAGGTTCACCGTTTCATTTTCGCTATAACTTTCATTCCAGTTTTTGATGGTTACGCTAATGTTCCCCTAGACCCAATTGGATTGATGGTAGATGCCTGCCGTCCAATCCCAAATTTCCACCCTGTAGCTGCAATCATCGAGGAGGTGATCAATTGTTTCCTCCTTGACTTGACATAGATGACAGTGAGAGAGGCCTGTGAAACCCCTTTTCCTAAGGTTCTCCTAGGTTAGAATTCAGTTTTGTAGTATTAGCCATTCAAACATTTTGATTTTTGGCCATTGGGGAATTTCCCAGATCTTTTCCCACTGTTGCTCCAGGTTTTCTTAGTTCCAGCCCGTGATGTAATACCGTGCTTCTTTTAAGTTGAATTCACCTCCATTTTTCCGGCCCCACCTCAATTTATCATCTTCTTCCGAGACCCCAATTTTCCTTTTCCCCAATTCCTCTTCCACCTCTTCCGTTATTGTTTCGATCTGGACTCTATTTTGTGGATTAATATTGTCCCAGATCCCCCATCCAGCATTGCCATCCCCTTGCTTCCAGTAATGATGGATTTTGGTTTTGCCTTGCCCAATCATTTTCTGTTGGAGCTCCTTGTTGGAACAGGGGCATACCCAAGGTTCAACGCTACAACAACGCACCAACAAAACCCTAACTACCAGCCCTTTCGGTAACACCTGTGAAGCAAATGAAGTCTCACCCGAGGTAGAGGTAGGGATGGTTGTAGGACTCAGATGCGTGCAACCTTAGTAGGGACACAGATATGTGATTCTAATATTTAACAAAGCACTCAACAGTTATATTTATCAATATTCAGTTCTTAGATACAGCGCAATTAAACTCTAATTATAGTACAACGTAGTATTCAACCAGATCTAGTATCTAAAATCACTGAGCATGACGAAACATATCAGATCTTAACATGTTTAACACTAAGCACATATATACCAGTCATATCTAACATCCATCCATATTATTAAGCACTAAGCATCTATAGATCATTAATCTATAGTAAAGCACTAAGCACATTAACATATAAGCACATCAACACATTGCACAAAGTAGAGCAACATAGCATGTACGTGGTTCACCCCCACTTTGGGGCTACATCCACCAACTCTTCTCCTCTTTATTAGCTTCTTCAATAGGTTACATGCACAGAGACTCAACAACTTTACTCCGTAGAGGATAGGATATTTGTGCAACTCACTAGATCCTCCTTCCCTGAGTAGGTCTAAGAACGTATCTTGTCACAACCCCTTGCAATGACTTGTACTTAGCTCTGCAAGTCTCACACAATATGCACAAAGCCTTACGATTCTTGATGACACAGATCCAACTCTACCACTTAGCCAACTTGCAACAAATCGACTTGTTCTTACATTTCCTAGCCTTCTATTTATACATACAAAATAGGCCTAAGCATGGGTAAACCCATGGGCCAACATCCCCATACCGGTTACATAATCCCAATCCCAAAAAGGGACCTAAAAGGGGCCGAGATCCTATGATCTCCGCTTCATCTTGCGCTCCGCCTTTGACAGCTTGCCGAAGTCCCAAAAATAGGTCAATCATGACCAAGTATCCTCAAAACTTGGTCAAGGGCCAACAGGCCCCCAACATAAAACCGAAATATTTGAGATCCTTACCCCGAATGCCACCTGTCTAATAAATCACAAGATTCCCTGAAATGAACTCGATTTATCCCATCATGAATTTTTCATTTTACCTTTTCAATCTCTTCCTTTAATGTGTCAAGCCAACTAGGATGGTCTTCTTCAGTACCTTTAACTATCCCAACTTTAAATTCCTCCTTCCGTCAATTTTTCCTTTTTCTCTCGAAAGATTGCGTGCAATTTCCATCTGCATATCCATTAATGATCAAATATTTCATAATAGGATTCAACCCGATTTCTTCACCTGGTCCTGGTTCATTTGCATATTTTTCGCGAAATTTGGTTGTTAGAAGTTGCACAACATGCCTCTCTCTCTTCTTACTTGATGGTTCTGTCATATTGTTTGAATTTCTTGGTTTGCTGAAAACTGTTGGATCTTTCTCCTCAAATCCTTCTAGTTTTCTAGGGAACATGAGCCTATTTCCCTCAACTACACATGAATCAAACAAGTGGTTCGATTTGCAGGTATTCTGCTTCAGAATAAACCATCAATTACCCAAAATAGAGTAACTTCACCTGTGTTTTGAGTAATAGTTTCCATTGAGTACTAATCATGGGCTACTGACGAAATTTGTTATAGCGATAACGGTCTCTCACGTTCGACCATCGATTTCCAATGATGAGTCTTAAATCGGTTATTTGGTGGTGCTTATCTGACATTTCATGGACGAATAATATCTAAACAAGCGTCTCGAGATGATTTGACTGGCCGTCAAGTTTCCTTTCCGCATGTGACTCTTGGATTTGACACATTTAATGGCACTTAACAAGTGATTTCAGGGTGTGATAGAATGATTTTTAGTTCACCTTCTTCCTCCCCCGAAATGTACCCAGTGGTGCCATGTAATACCGAGCCAAAACCACGGTTTATTTTCGGCCTGCTTTCAAGAATTAACCTCCGCACTAGTTCTCTGCCTGAAATGATCCATGTCAGTTGATCTATGGCACCCGTGATATGTGACCCATCGGGTCCCATCAACTCCGCATTGTCACTATATTTAGCCTTCTCTCACTATATTTTTCCTTGTCTTCCAGTTTTTCACGCTTCCACATTATTTTAGTGCCTCGATAAGTCTTGGAAATTGGATTTCTCATAGAAATTGTTATAGTGATAACATGGGATCCAATTGGGGATGCTATCCACTCGGTGAGGTAGCAAAGAACACGTAGAACCTGTGCCTTATCCATTGGTTTGCTCCCAAAATAGGTGTGTACGCTGCCTTGACCTGTCACTAATGTCCATTGAAAATTGAAGTCTGCACACTACTCTAACTTGGAGACTGAATGCTGGGTACATTGCTAACATCTAACAGAACACTTTATCTGGAGACCTAAACTTGAAAATTCTTGATCATCAAGCTTATTCACACCTACCTACCTTAACTTTTGAAACGAGCTTCCAATCAAATGAAATCATAATGCCAATGCAACCATGCAAGCATTTTATCTACTGTCTGGTTTCTTTGCACACGCTTGCTCCAAAGCCCGTTTACTGATAACTTATTCAAGAATTTATATATGAATTCAAATCTTAAAGATTCAAAAACATTATTACTGTTTACTGCCTCCAACAAAACTACGAATGGATCCTCTAAAATATGCACAAAACAACAATCATGTTTCACTCTTTCCACTGCATTCTTGCTTTCATGTGGTTTAACTAGTTGATTTCCACCAATAAAATGAAAAATCTGCTAAGACTGATGGAAATAGAAATCTTATGAATCATAAGATAATGCTGACTAGAATAAACCCTCTAGTAGCAAGAAATCCATATTTAATGGTGATGTTGACTGACCATCATCTTTATTTCTAAGATTACAACCCATCATAAGCTGTAAATTCTGATTGTTAAAACTCTCCATATAACATGCCACAGGGTCATGAAACACATGAGAAAAAAAATATTTTTGATGAACCAAAACTGAAGAACATGCCTCCTTCACAAGGGTTTGTTTTCTTTGTTCTACTTCTTTAGTCCTAAGAACATTTTCAAAACCATAATCTTCAAAGGAATTAAATAAAACAACTACTTCTTTATGATCTTTCTGCATTTCTGATTGAATCATGACATACACTGTTTTGTTGTTTCCCTGATACTCCATGTCATTTGTTTGTTCATTTCTTAAAGTCTCCATAGATGGGGTTTCAGAGCCCTCATCCACGTTCAAGCCACTTAGAATTTGAACAACCACATCATTCGTAGGGGAAGGAAAACACTTCTGAAGTACTTTGTTTTCTTGGAGATCTTGTTGAATGTCCTCATCAAGTTCAAGAGAAGGAAAATGACCTTTGACAACAATTATTTGATCAACTTTCTATATTTTCTCATGATTTGGTTTTAACCATTCAAAGGAAGAAAACATAATGGGAGATAGTTTTCATTTGCAAGTCCACTGCTCTCTTCAGATTCAACATCATGCCTGGAGGGTTTCTGTCTTGAAACATTATTAACATTCTGCTTCAACAATTTGAAAGAAGAAAAACACAATGGAAAGGTTCTTCCACTTGATTCAAAATCTTCTTCATTTTATTAACTACTATCATATGCACATTTTCCACTTTCTTTGGATTGCTGAACACACTCATCTTCAACTTCATTTTCGACCAATGGCTGCAATTCCTTGTTAAATTTTTCCAGTGAATCATCATGGTTTGGCATCATCACACCTCCCTTTTCTTCAGTTATGGTCTTATAATTCTCTTTCAACAATTTAAATGAAGGAAATCATAAAGGTAAAGGATTTCCTTCAGCTGGTTCAAAAATTTCTTCTTTGTAACTGTGATATGTAAGCTAATTGCACTCAATATACTGCTGAAAAGGAACATTTTATGATAGAGAACATGCAACTGGTTGTTCCAGGAAGTCAACATCAAAATCATCATTATATTAATCATATATAGGCAAATCAACAACACTTGCAATGTCATCTAACAAGAACAAACTTGGAACATCTACCCGCTCTTCAACATACTAATTCACAAACTCATCTTCTTGACTGTCTATAAATGAATATATAAAACAATCATCTCCATTCTTATCATGGGGTGGATCAAAAGCTACATTAACGCCCTCTCTTTCAATAAGTGGAATACAATCCTTCGCAAAATCATTAGCATTTAAAACTTCAAGAGAAAATATGATATTATAAACTCTATGCTCAAGATTCCAATCAACTGTTTTCTGTTCATATTCACTTTCATGTTCTTGAGCATCCAACCCTTCATTTCAAATCTGTTCACATGCTTGGATATTGTGTTGAATCTCTTGAGCATCATTAAATAATTGTTGTAAAGACTTAGGTCTTCTTTCCATTAGGAGAAAAGACAAATATGGATGAAGAGTAGTGGCATACTCGAGCATGGCAACAACTTAAGTGGGTTGAATTTCTTTGGGAAAATTGTAATAAATACTGGAAAAATTTCTACTGAATGTAGAAATAGTTTCATTTCTCTTCCTCTTTAAGGCATAGAACTCTGTAAGTTGTAGATCCAAAGATTTCTTCTTGCCCCCAAAATTTGAAAAAGCACTCTTCAATTCTTCCCATGAGCTAATTGTCTTTGGCTGCAAATGTTTAAACCATTCTTTGGTATCTCCTTTCAAGGATTGAGAGAAGGCCCTTATACAAACATCATCATGGTCAATCGCAAACAAATCTATAAAATGCTCAAACTCTTCGATGTGTTTTTTAGCTGTGATGGCATCAGGTTCTCCATCAAACACAGGTAGATATTTATAGTGATTTGGAGGAAAATTATGAAGGATGTGAGGTAATTTTAAGGGTCTGTATCTATGCTGAGTCTTGGAGGGTGTTGGAGGAAGTACATGAGGTGAAATATCAGCCTTGGTTTCATGAGGCTCATCAACTTGGTTATGGTTATCACATGGCTCAGATGGGAGATTTTGATCAAAATCAATGATAAACTGAGGATATGTATGTATAAATTTAAGAGGAGGATATACAATTGCAAGATTCTCATGATCATCATTTGAATGTAGTAGGTGAATAAAAATTTGCTTAGCATGTTCAGGAAAGGACAAAAAGTAATTAATAACAAAAAATATTATGTCTTGGAAAAAACTCAACTTTAGGTACTTGTTTTCTCCCATGATGTCCTTTCATACCTTTGTACAGGGATCTCATCTTCCAGTGGAGTCTCTAAATCACATTTGAATCTTGAGCGGAGTCACCAATAAAATCTTCAGGCTATTGAGTCTTTGGACAGTGAAGTCGCCATGAAAATTTTTAATTTTAGATTCTTGAAAATGGAGTCGACAGGTGAATGATGTACAACCTTTCTATGTCTGAATACGTTTCACCATCAATACTTAGATTTGAACTTTGTCATTTATCCCAGGGAAGATTTCACCTTCGTTCCCTGGAAACGATGCTAGAATGTTAGCACCCTGTAAATTTGTTTGGCTGATAAACAAACGACAAAGGTAACTGTTTCAACCAACTTTAGGTTATATTATGACCCTTCCAACTAGAGAGGGCTCTCTCATGCATATATCTATTGAAAACACTCAAAATATTTGGCAATGCACACACAAAGGTAAGATTTTGTAATAGGATAAATTTTAAAAGTGGTAGGACAAAACTAGAGGGCAAGGCCATTGGACAATGGGGTCAATTCCTGAAATTGTACGAAGATATATAAGCTATGTATTCCAGAGGGAACAAAGGAAAACTAGGCATGATGTTCAGCCAAATAAGTAATATGAGGTGGCAGTGGGAAAAGAGAGGAAATACCACTATGAAAAGAGGCATCTAATTGGGGACGAATCTCTTGTTATAGCTTTAGAAGAAGAAAAATAAAGGTTGGCTACTGAAAACAAAGCACCAATCGAGGGTGAATTTTGAACCAGGAACCAATAAACACATAACAAGTATAATCAATATGAGAAAGAGCACCAACAAGGTGAATTTTTTCTTTTTTATTAAAGATTATTGCTAGCAGAAAAATACATTCATGAATATGAGATACAAGAAGACATATTGAACATCAACACCATGATGAATCTCGACTATCTAAGAAAACCTTCTCTGCTTATATTAAAATCCATAAGAAATCACAAAGTTTTCTTGCTAAAAGTGCAGACTCTTCATCGGCCAGTCGAACCCTTCATTTATCTTTTTAACAATATATATAGATAAATTACATATGAGACCCAAAACGAATCATCTTCTCCAAGATAACAAGAATAGATATTGGTTACAGAGGGAGTAACGTACCAAAACTGAACTCCTACTTTCTAGGGAATGTTACAAATAGAAAACTGAAATATTTGATATCCTTACCCCGAATGCCACCTATTGAAAAAACCACAAGATTCCCTGAAATGAACTCGATTTATCCCATCATAAATTTTTCATTTTACCTTTTCAATCTCTTCCTTTAACGTGTCAAGACAACTAGGTTGGTCTTCTTCAGTACCTTTAACTATCCCAAATTTAACTTCCTCCCTCCATCTCTTTGTCCTTTTTCTCTCGCCATCTTGCATGCAATTTCCATCCGCATATCCATTAATGATCAAATATTTAATAATAGGATTCAACCTGATTTCTTTGCCTGGTAAAGGTTCATCCACAAATTTTGCGCAAAATTTGGTTGTCAGGAGTTGCACAACATGCCTCTATCCCTTATTACTTGATTGTTCTGTCATATTGTTCGAATTTCTTGGTTTTTTGAACACCACTAGATCTTTCTCCTCATCTCCTTCTGGTTTGCCAGGGAACACGAGCCTATTTCCCTCAACTACACATGAATCGAACACGTGATTCAATTTGCAGGTATTGATCCAGATTTTATGAGAATAAAAAAATGACTACAGATTATTAAAATTTTCTTAACACAAAATAATAGAGATACAATAAAATCAATTTTCTATTCAATAAGGAAAGAAGATGAAACTGTAAAATGCAGCGGAAATAAGCTTGCTGGAATGGTGGCGACTTATCTCTGAGAAGAGATGTGACGAATGTGCTCATTTGCAAGAAGATGATTACAATGAGGTTTCAAAGTCATTTTTTCAATAAAAAAGAATGCCAAAATCCTTAGACATACAAAAATCTAACCCTAGGAGATGAAGCGCTAAAAGTCATGTGGGCCCCGTTTGGGTAAGTTAGTACATCAACTTCCCGGGGTCGTAACTTTTGTATACGATCTCCGTTTTAGGCATATGATAGCTCATTAGAAAGGTATCGTCGAGGAGATCCATTTTTGAGGAAATATGGGAGGTACTTAAATATTTCTCCCCATTTTCCCAAAAACACATCGTTTAGGGCCTCAAAACGACTCCAGAAGTGAAAAACTGCTAAAAATAGTAAATTACCAAAATTGCCAGAAAACTATTTTGAGCCAGTTGGAAAAGGTGGGTGGCCACCGATATCCACATATATCAATAATCCATCCTTAGTAATCAATGGTATCCATTGCATTTATTCCCCCCATCAGATGAGGAAATTTCAGTTGAATTTGGCCTTGGGTGAGCCACTTGCCTTGGTGCAGGAGCTGCCCTGATTTGACGACTTGATAAAGCTGGATATTTTGCTGTCGAGTTCCCTTGATATATGTGTCCACAATATGATCACTGGTGTTAGAAAAACATGATTGTGGTGCAATAAAATAAAACAAATGCGGAAACAAAACACAAAATATACATAATACAATAGAGACACAGATTTACATGGTTCGCCCAGTGTGGGCTACGTCCACCAGAGAAATTGCCAGCTCCTTCCTTTATTATTATCAAGCATATGAAGGGATATAAACTAAAACAAACCCACTGTAACTTCCTCTTCTTTCTCTCATAGTCTCCTATCTCAGAATACAATATTCNCCATCAACCATAGCCGCAATACATTTCCCTCATAAAAGAGGGTTGCCTTCTAGGGAAAAAAAACCCTAACATAATTTATACCGTTATATCTACAACCTTATAATGAACAGTCCAGATTTACAATGAAATTACAATATACAATTACAGGGAAATTTTTTCTTTGGGGGCTTCGCCCCTGAACCCCCGCTTGCCCTCAGACCCCGCAGAGGGACTACCCCCTCTCTACACTCGCCTGCATGGAAGAGTGTACATAATTATGGGGTGTAAATAACTCATGGGGTATAAACACGACTAAAAGTAAAAGACCTTTGAATCAGGAAGATAATTAGGCTCCACAACCAACAATCTCCCACTTGGAGACTGATCTCAACAACTCCACCGCTGCTGTATATGCTGGACTCTGAACCTTCTTGGACCTAGAAAATTT
>JZKD02S0502642.1:0-16923 GCA_000966675.3 Picea glauca | reverse complement strand
AGTTAGCTTGGTTATCACTACCACCCTCCAAACTCTTCTTGTTCTTCCATGTATGAGTTAATATAGAATTTTGTGTTCTTCCATGTATGAGTTTAAATTAATTGTTTAGATTAGTTATCAATTGTATTATTATGCCTACCAAATAATAGCCACAAGAATCATTCTATTCATACTCCATAGAAACCATGCTAGAGAGTGAGTTGAACATATGATTGAACCTCCACTAACACTAAGGCTAATATACAACCATTCATTGTAATTTGCATTGTACATTGAAATCCCACCATGGAGATATGAGATAGATACCTTGGGAAAGGAAACCTTGATGTTGAAAATTTAATTTTCACCATATAAATAATAAATGTAGTGATATTTATAATAGTGCAATGTGAAATATTTCTAAGATTCAATGTGGATTGTTCTCCCAACACTTCTAACCTCTCTCTGGCTCCATTTTTAGGTGGCTCTATATTATTCTTCATTGATAATTTTTCTAGAAGACATACCACATAATATTATAATATTATGTGTATGCCTTTTGATGTTATATTTTTGTCTTTTTCTTTTACATTGTTTCCATCATCGATGACATAAGAACCTCTTAATGGATACAAAACTATCTCATAGATTAGTGTTCAGATATGAATCCATTACAATCATTTTATTTCGTTTCATTATAGACACAATAACCTATGTGTAAGTTTTAAACCTGTGAAGTAAAGAAATGCATACACATTCTTAAGAAAAACATAAAGTAATCAATAACGCATATACATAGTGCACAGATATTTAAGTTAGAAACCCTTAACTGGAATAAAACCATCCTTCCTTGGTGTTGCACCTATGAACTCTTCATTGTATTAATTTCACCATTCACAATACAATATATACAATATTTTAGGTATCCCGCACATACCAAAACCCTAATCTCTTAATCTGGGATTAATTTAGAAAACTGCTAAAAATAGTGAAAAATGTTAAAATAGCAAAAACAACCCAAAAAAATAAATTGGGGTGTTGCTCCAAATTCTCCACGTAACCAAGGGGGAGAATCCTACCCCCCCTAGGAAAGTGCATGGCGCACACACCCACAAAGAGAGAAGGGGGGAGGTATGATCATCATACGCAGTCGTCAAATCTTACGCACCCCCACACACACATGTAAAGAATATAAAACCTACCCAACACGATGGTGGTTATCTTGGATAATTTTTACCATCGATCCAATCGTAGCTAACTTGGATTATCATTTTCTATGCAATATTGATTAATGTGGAAGGAATTTCCATATAAGGATATTCCACTATAATACCAGTGTGGAATAACTCACATGGGTAAAAACCATAGGTGGGAGTGGAGAAATAAGACACGATACCAAAACCATGAATAATATTATAACTATAGAATTGAAGGAGGATGTGATCAAATCAAATTGAATCTTTACACCAAATTATGGTTGAGTTTTGTTGAATTTAGAAAGTTTCATTACATTTAGTTGAATAAAGTGTCTCTGCATATGTTGATATTATGCATGTGTATTTTCAATATTCATGTCAAATTATGCATATATTTTATTCCATGGATTTTGTGTCCTTGCCTCAATATCATATTATTGTAATGGATCTATAGATAATATGGATTCTAGTGGAGAGGAGATACCAAATGATGATGCTAGACATAGGGAAATAGACAAGGAAATTCATAAAACAAAAGGTAAAGATACAATAATCGATGACGACATGGGAAACAATCTCCAAATGAGTGGTGATTACATACTCTATGATTGTTATACAATATTGATCATTATTAACGAGTTTAAAAAAGAGTCTGATATCAAGTCTCAAATGTGATAATTATGAGCATGTTAGCCATGGTATAATTTATTGTGCATTTATCAATGAAATTTAGAGTGTAATTGAATCCAATATACTACATTTTTCATGGTACTTATTCATTCTATGACATAAATATTAATCTTTGAGCATAAGGTGCAGAGATGAGTCTGAGGGAAAATTTTAAGGATCCATATTTATCTTAAAGTGTAGAAACCTTGGTTAATATTATTTGTTATCCACTATTTTGTATGAGGATAGATAGTAGGTTTGCAAGGGTGATATAAGATTGATGAAGATATATTTGTTGATGGGTTGGATGGCATAATTTTCACAATTAGTGTGTGTTCCTCATGAAGTTGTGTTTCCAATAGATTTATTATTAAATACATGTAGAAGGATGTTGTTATGGGCTCTTGGATGTTAGTTTTCATGGATTTGACAAATAGTACTAGTCATTCAGATTCAACATATATTGTCACAAACCTACCAGAATTATCCAAATAGAGGAGGATGGTGTAAGTTACATTTCAACTCATAGGTTCTCTCTTCCACATCTATTGAGTGTGTTCTAGTTCCATAGGTCAAGCCACAACTATAACACCATTGTGAGGACCATTGAAATGGAGGTAAAAACAGCAAGAATTTATGCCTTCATTGTAATGAGAAATTAGCAATTACTCTACATAATCACTCTCTCCATGAGACAAATACAAATGCTCATTTTTATGTCCAGGAATAAAACATATCTAGATGGTTATGTGGAGTGTTTTGTAGATCTTCTAGCAACTTATTTTTATTTAATTTGTGGATATTGACTTTCAAAGCATATTTTTCTTAATCCATACATAGATGTCAAACTCAATGTTTGGGTAACTTACATATCCAAATACACCAAGGATGAGAGAAATGGGAACATAAATAAGTGACAAGATTTTTGACACCCATGTAAGTCTTTTATTTGTGTTGTTTCTAGTTGTTATATATCATGAGTTGTTGATGGAATGTGAAATTCAAGTAGGGACCTACAATGATATTATAATCATTCTTTAGCACAACAATCATCAAATGGTCATTTGGTTGAAAACATAACTTGAAGGACTATTATGTACATTTAATATAAGGAATTGGCATTGCTTCATATCTAAAATAGTGGCTCTGAACTATTTTATAATGGAAGTGTAGAGGAGAAGAAAAAACATTTTTTGGTCTTGAGACAAATACAAGAGTCAATAGGGAATTTTTTCCTTAATTATTGAAGGAATTTTGAGGAGACATTATATACTTCTTTATGGCACATAAATGGAGTCAGGGTCTTGGGGATTGTCATTGCTTGAGATGGTCACTATTCCAATAGTTGAATCTTAGTACATGGTAGAGAACGATCCAACATGAAAGGTAACTTTTTTATAGTTGGCTAAAGGAATTTCCGTCCTCTTTCACACATTTTGAGGGACCCTAAATTTGTGGGGACGAATTGCATCGTTTTATCCCATACTCCAACTAAACTACTCTAAATAATGAAACTTCTAGCATACAATTTATGAATCTGTTATATCAGTTTTGGGGAAGGTGCCTTCAAGGATTCATTACATTTGACTTGATAATTAAAAGGAATTTGACTCCTTAGAGTAAGAATATGTCCCAAATAAAAGGATTCCACACATGTTGATTTATGAAGATCACTTTGTCCAAATCCTAATTGAAGAATGAGATGTCCGCCTTGAAAGAAGGCATTTAGTATAACCACTTGTTACTTCAATATTGAACTTGTCAAATGAGGTGGTTATAACCTAGCGTGTTTTTAGTTTTTGGTGTCTTCTCGGAGAAGAAAGGGTATCTCAACTATCTACCCTTATTTTAGGCATGAGATTTGTTGAAGATTGAATTGTAATACTTTATTGTGTCTCTTGGAAATATTAGTGGATATAGAATTCACTAATAATATTATATTGTAATATAGGTTAGGCTTCAACTCTATATAATGAGAATACCTCTCATTTTTTTCTCGTGGTTGGATTGGGGGAGAAACGATCTAGGTGGATATTGGTGGCCACCAACCTATTCCAACTGGTTCCTCTTGACAGTTTTTAGTTCAACACGTTCTTCTGTAATTATTTGTAATTATGGGTTCTACACTTTCGTGGTTGTCTGAAACCATACACAGCTTCCAGGTGGATATTGGTGCCTCCCACCTAATCCAACTGGATTATTTTGGATGGTTTCATGTCGATACATGTTTTTGTACTTCTAGGGTCATTTTGTGGTCCTAAACAGTGTTTTTTTGGATTGCCACAATGAAACAGAGTCGGAGTTTGACAACATAATGTGTATTTCTTGAAAATACCTTTCCAATGGGCTATCACACACCTAAAATGGAGGTCGTATGAAAAATTTACAACCACGGTAAGTTGAGGTACCAACTTACCCATCGGGGCCCACATAACTTTTGGTGTTTCATCTCCTAGGGTTAGTTTTTTGGATGACTAGGGTTTTTGCATTCATTATTAATGTTAAAAAGGCCTTTGGAGCTTCATTGTAATCATTCTGCTCAGATGGATGTGTGTAGAAGCCACATCTCTTCTCAGAGATAGATACCACCATTCAAGCAAGTTGTTTTCAGTTCTACAGTTTTACAGTTTCAGCCTATTTTATTTATTCAATAGAAGTTATTGTTCACTGGATATTTGTTGTTGTTCTCAGTATCTTTGTGTTATTATATTCATTCGGTTGTTCTTTTCGTTCCACTCAAAAATCGATATCAATGGTATCAGAGTGGTCTTCTCTTCATTTATTTTTCTTCGTGCATGTCCCCGACAAGATTTGGGTACAAGAAGTTGGGACTCTAACCAGTCAATCCTTTGCAATATCGGCCACACCAAGCCTGAAAAAAACACATGGGGGATGAGAATAAATATGATGGAGTAGGATATCCTTTTAAAATGTTGCTCAAGGAAGCCCTTGCGCAACAAAGGAATGAAATGATTGAAAAATTTGAAGAGATCCTTCGACGGCTTCCCACAGGAGACGCATCTTCATCAAGCGGCCATGAAACACCCTTTAAGGTACAAGTAAATTTTGATATTACATTATTTGAAGGATTCATAGATGCGGATGTTGTAGATATATGGTCGAATCTAATCGAAGGGTATTTTTCGATCCATAATCTTTTCCACATGGAAAATATTACTTCTTCACTCCTCATGGTCATCCCCCATGTTAAGAACTGGTGGGATACTTACTCTGAGCAAAGGGACATAGAGGAATATGCAATATTTATGGTCACCCCCACATGGGATTCCTTCAGGGATGTCATTAAAGAATAGTAATACCTTTTGGAAGCTATGAGGAACAATACACAAGATGAACCACATTGCATCAGGAAAGGGACCAAATAGTACCAGATTTCACCAATATTTTCCATACCCTACACACCAAATTAGGTATCAAAGATTCTGAACGACAACTCGTGCTCAAATATCATAGTTTTATGCATAGATACATTCAAACATAAATGGATTTTCCTGACATCGCATTATTAGGTGCGACTTATAGATATGTTGTCAAGATCGAGCAAAAATTAAGCAGAAGAGGTGAGAGTTTGGATCTGCAAACTACTCACATCTAAAGCAAGGAAAAGGTAGTGCCAACCCACAAAAAAAGGGACAGAGCAAAGATGGTCTCCCTTAGGACAACCAGTCCAAGACGAAACCCAAGAAGGGTAATGAGAAGTCAAAGAAGGACACAGAAAAATGGTGTGAATACCATAAAATCCCTTGGCACAACACCAAATAATGTCGCTCCAAGAAGTCACTGGTGGCTGAGCTGAAAGATTTCAATTCAAAGGCAGATTCTGACTCTGTATCAAATCCAGAAAGTGGGATGTGAATTATTTATTTTGAACACAGTACCATTGTCACTATCACCAAATTCCAACCAAGAAAACCAGAAGAACCAGAGGAAGGGGAATGCCTCTTTCACTCACAGATGTGGGTAAAGGAGACTCCATTGCATTTCATTCTCGATAACGAAAGTTAGAAGAACCTAATTTCAGCAGAGGTCATCAAGCAATTGGACCTAACGATAACACCACACCCACATCCCTACACCATCGATTGGCTTCGCCAAGGATGAGATATTTGCGTCAACCAACAGTGTTTTCTTGCCTACAACATCAATTCATTCAAAGATGAGGTATTGTGTGATATTTCTCCCCTTGAAGTTTGTAATTTTATTTTAGGCCAACCATATTTGTGGAAGCGACATTATGTGTATGAGTCTAGACCCCACAGTGTTATTATTACTTTGGGTAGACAATTGTACAGAATTCCATAGGTAGTGCCTCTTACCGCTATTTCTTTAATATCTAATAAGCAATGTAGTAAGGTCATTTCAAAGACTGGGAAGTTTTTCATCTTTGTGATCTATGCTCACAGTAAGCAGAAGGTTGTTGCCACATCCCTGGCCTCTACATAGAGCCTCTCTTTGCAGCAAAATCAAGTGGACGAGATCGTGGAAGAATACATAGACATCTTCTCCTCACCCATCAGCGTAACAGTGCACTACCAAGTCAAGCATCTAATTGATATAACCCCCAGTGCATCGTTTCCTAATGGACCAATCTGTCGTCACTCCCTGATGGAAAATGACAAAATCAAGAGCCAAATCCAAGAGATTCTTCAAAACGGACACATCTAACCCAAATCCTCCCCTTGTGGAAGCCCGATTGTGTTGGTGCAGAAGAAAGATGGGACTTGGCGACTCTGCATTGATTACAGAGTATTAAACAAAATCACAGTCAGGAATAGGTACCCAGTTCCCTGAATTGATGACCTTCTTAACGAACTCAAGGGGGGGGAAATCTTCAACAAGATTGACCTAAAGTCTGGCTACCACCAGGTTCCCATCGAACCAACTGATGTATGGAAGATAGCTTTAAAATATGAATAAGGTCTCTTCAAATGATTGGTCATTCCCTTTGGCTTAACAAATGCACCGGTAAATTTCATGATATTGATGGATGATGTATTGAGACACTTCACCAACTCTTTTGTGTTGGTATATCTAGATGAAATCCTCATTTTCAGCAGAACTTGGGAGGAGCACATGCATCATATTCACCAAGTTTTGGGCACTTTGTGACAACACAAGCTATATGCCAACTTGGAAAAATGATCCTTTGGCATGAACAAGGTCCAATACTTGCGATAAATTATTGATGAGTATGGGGTACATGTGGATCCATCTAAGATCCAAGTCATTCATGCCTGGCCAACCTCGACCACACTAACCGAGATTCAGAGCTTCTTGAGACTTGCCAACTTATACTTAAGGTTTGTATTTGGATTCTCCCATATTGCATGGACCCTCAGCCAAGTAACCAAGGACGGTGGCAAGGAAAATTTTGCATGGGGGCAAGAACAACAACAAGCACTTGATGATATGAATCATCACTTGTGCTCTGCTCTAGTACTCTCCTTACCTAATCTGCAACAACCATTCGATATTGAGACTAATGCTTCCAACTATGTTGTAGGCACAGTTCTCACTTAGCATGGTCATCTAATAGCATACCATAGTGAGACACTCTCATATACTATCCGGAAATACCCCACCTATGACAAAGAAATGTATTTCATTGTGCAAGCATGTCATCAATGGAAACATTACATTCTAGGAAAGGAGGCAATCATCCACATTGATCACAAGCCTCTGTAGTTCATACAAACATAGGGGAAGTTGCAGAACGACCGCCATAAAAAGTGGTCCACATACCTACAATAGTTCCATCTCAACATCAAGTATAAAATAGGAAGCATAAATCCTGTCACTCACTGCCTCAATCACCCTCTCATTGCTACACTCACCAAAATTCTCCATTCATGTGGGCATGAGGCATCTGAGTGGCCCCAACTTTATCAGTGTGACCCTGACTTCACCGCCACCTATCGGCTCTTAAGTATAGGAGAAAATGTCACTGATTTTGACATACAGGATGGACTTTTATGCCATCTAGGCCACCTATGTGTTCCCACAAGCGAGTATGCAAAGCTGATTTGGGAGTCTCACTACAATCGGATGGCAGGACATTTTGGCGTGGAGAAAATTGTGGCCATTCTACAAAAACATTTTTATTGGCCAAACTTTGACAAGAATTCACCAATTATATTATATCTTGCACTACATGTGCCATTTCCAAGCCAGCCATCAAGAAGCAAGGATTGTACACCCCTCTTCCTACTCCCGAGATGTCTTGGGAATCCATCTCGATGGATTACATGTTTGTCCTTCTGTCCACCAAGAACGACAATGATTGTGTAATTGTAGTGGTTGATCAATTTTCAAATATGGCCATTATCATAGCTTGCAAGAAGAGAATCACAGTGGAAGATACTGCCAAGATCTTCTTCAAATAGGTGTGGGTCCATTTTGGGATACCACAGACCATCGCCTCATATCGAAACAATAGTTTCCTTAGTACATTTTGGTCGAGTCTCTGGTCACTATTGGACACCAAGCTCACTAAATCCACTTCTTTCCACCCTGAAACTGATGGTCATATAGATTTCATCAATCAGATAATTTTGCACATCCGGCACATGTACAACTCTAAGCATCCACATACATGGGATGAGAATCTTCCCTATGTTCAGCACAAATACAACAGGGCTCTCCATAGCTCCATTGGTCATATCCCATTTCAGGTGGGGCTGGGATTCCAACCCTTGGGTCCCATTGATGTTGCACCACCTCTTGCAACCACACAGGCAGAATCTTATCATGTTTAGTCTGAGGCCGAAAAAGCCACCAGATTCATTGAGTAGATTCAGCACATCTGCCAACAGGTCCATGAGATTTTACAGAAATCCAATGTTAAGTACAAGCAGCGCCATGATCAAAACTGGGTACCGCACCAGTTTTAGGTGGGAGACAAGTTTTGTTTACATTTTCAAAAAGAGAACCTTACAGGGCCCCATTGGAATCTCCTCCCACTTCGTTATGGGTCTTACATTATCACCAAGGTTGTGGGTAGCAATTATTTTGAGCTCAACACTCCACCCTTCCTTGTATTGCACCCAGTGTTCAATGTGGACCTCCTTCAGTCATATTTTCCACCATTATTGGACACCTCGGAGATCGCAAAACATTTTACACCAATATAGCTCAACCCTATCTGCATGAAACATGCATCTGTTGATCAGATAGTGGACACATAGGTGAAGGGCACTCACCAGTAGAGGATCCAGCTTTATCGGGTTGTCAAGGAAGAGCGGCTCCTACACCAAGGAAAGTGGCTCACCCAAGGCCAAATTCAGTAGAAGTTTCCTCACCTGATGGGGGCATTCAATGTAGTGGATACCATTGCTTCCTAAGGGGGGAGCACGGATCTAGGTGGATATCGGTGGCCAACCACCTATTCCAACTAGCTCCTCTTGATATTTTTTAGTTCAGCATGTTCTTCTACAATTCTTTGTAATTTGGGTTCTACACTTTCAGGGTTGTTTAAATCCCTACAAATATTCTAGGTGGAGATTGGTGGCCTCCCACCCAATCCAACGGGCTTATTTTGGAAGTTTTCATGTCACTACATCTTTATGTACTTCTAGGGCCGTTTTGGGGCCCTAAAAATGTTTTTTTGTCTTTACATAGTAAAATTGTAGACAAAGTTATATTTTTATGGAATAATTTGTATTTCTCAAAAATACCTTTCCAACGGGCTATCACACGCCTAAAATGGAGGTCGTATGCAAAAGTTATGACCCTGGGAAGTTGAGGTACCAACTTACCCATCAGTGCCAACATAAATTTTGGTGTTTCATCTCCTAGGGTTAGGTTTTTGGAAGACTAGGGTTTTTGCATTGATGAGTAATGTTAAAAGGGCCTCTGGAGCCTCATTGTAATCATTCCTCTCATACAGATGTGTGTAGTAGCCACATCTCTTCTCAGAGATAGCTACCCCATTGGAGCAAGTTTTTTTTAGTTATGTAGTTTTACAATTTCAACCTATGTCATTTATTCAATAGAAGGTATTGTTCATTGGATATATGTTTTTGTTCTCAGTATCTTTGTGTTATGGTATTCAGTATGTTATTCTTTTTGTTCCGCTCATAAATCTGGATCAAGAAATATCTTAGGGCTTAATTGAAAATATTTTGGAGACTATTTGGCAGAAACTATTTGTCTATTTATTTTATGCTATGGATGGTTAGCTAGATCACTCTCTTGAAGATTTATCTTGTGATACTTTGCAATTGATAAATGTCCATGGATCAATGATCTTTTGAAGTGATTTTATGAATAAGTGGTCTCTTTAAATCCTTATGGTATTTTATTTGGAATGGTTGCAAGTGTGGTGTTACTTATCTAGTTTTGGTGGTGCAACCTAATTCTCTCTTCTTTATCGGTTTTTTTCTCAAATCCATTAAAATATTACGAGTGGAGAATCTTCCCCTTGATCATCTTGAAATTTATTGGGATACTAGGAGGATTTTCTAGGGTTTGTAGTGGACAATAATAACTATCACCCTATTTTCACTTGTAACTTCTAAAAGTGGAACCTTAGTTGACCCCATATTCCCATTGGAAATACACTAGTCTCTAGTCCTTCCATCAAAGTTTATTCTCTTGATCAATCCAAAAAAAAAATTGCTAGAATTTACTCTTCGTATCACTTTTGAACTCATTTCCTAAAATCCCACCAATCATATCCTAGGGAATCCTCCCTTGAGAAAGAGAAGAGTCATACTAAAGTGTAGAAGAGGTTTGGTGAGGTGAAAATGGCCCCCTTTTGGTTACACCATAGCCTCATTTAAGCATTAAGAATTTATCTCAATAAGTCTGGGTTTATGTGATAACATTTTGGTGTCGTTGTCACTGGTATAAAGTCCATTTCCCAAAAGACATAGATCACTACAACTTTGGATGAGAGTTCTCATTAAAAATATATTCTCATTTTTGTGACTATGTTACAAGAACGAAGACCTTGTTCTTTAGATATTTTGAAGAATATGTGCTTGTAAGGTGAAACAAGAATCATTATGAAGGCATTGGAGATTCACCTTGGCAACTCCATAGCTCTCTATGATAGTAAAGTATGAAAATACATTTTGTAGATTTTGTTATCAAATTTTTTCTCTTATGTTGAAGAGTTGTTGAAATGAAAAATGGCTCCATGAGAATTTCATGAGAAATATATCACTCTTGATGTTAAGTGAATTCATGGGTATCTAAATCAATTTTATGTGGAATGGTTAGAAGACCTTCTAAAATTTGATGGTGATCATCTTTTGGTTGCTTTTCATGTTATAAACTTATTGAAATCAAAAATCAGCAGGATGCATGCGGACGTGTTGATAAGATTATTTGTTTAGTCTCTAGAATAAAAAAACGCATTATAGTAATCCAAGGGGTGTATCTTCTATTGCATATTTCATTGATATTTTTCTCAAGCATTGGATCCCTAGATTTCATATGTCTTTGACTAGTAGGTGCCCAAACTCTATTTTATCTCAACAATGATGGAAATTCCATCATACAAGCCCTCATACATTGATGTCTCCCTATTATGCATGATGACTAAGAACATAGTAAAGTACCATTGTACTGGTGAAGTGTTAAGGTGGTTCCATTAGCTCATTGATTTCACCTAGTATTTTCTCTCCACATATGTTACAGTAGGGTAGGAAAATGAATAAGTTAATTTGAGCAGTAGTGTAGCATGAGTAAGCTCCCTTGAGCAGTAGATTGATGGCTTATCCTTTTCTTTGTAAAATCCAAATTTTGTTGTGTTTATTTGATGAGTAGGTCATTTTCACATGTACATGGTGATATTATGAGGTTCTTGTGCACTTTCAAGAAGAGCACACATCCCCAAGTTGGAGAAATATGTTATCCACTATATTGTATGAGGATAGATAGAATATTTGCAAGGTGATTTTAGATTGATGAATATATATTTGTGGATGGATTGAATGGCATCATTCTCATCACTAGTGTGTGTGTGCCTCATGAAGGCATGTTTCCGGCACATTTAGTATTGAATACTGGTAGATGGAAGCTATTTTGGGATCTCAAATTCCAATTGGCATGGCTTCGACAAGTAGTTTTGTTCATTCATGTTCAAGATATGTTGCCACAAACCTACTAGAAATATACAAACATGGGATGGTGTAAGATATAGGCAATCCCAAGGGTCTCATTTCCACATCTATTGAGTATGTTCTAGTTTTGTAGGTCATTCCACAACTATAATTATTCCTTCTATTGAAGTTTGAATATGTTAAGACCAAAATGGAAACCTCACGAGGATATAAATCCCCTTGCATTTTTATAGAGGTGGTACTCTTCCTTTAATTCTTCAAAGATTTTCTTTAAATGTCAATGAAATAGTGTAGGATGTTAATTTAGAGAAAAACCTAAAACTTTATCACTCAAAAAAAATTAAAATAATAAAATATAAGAGTCCCTGAGATATGGACCAGGAACCTTAAGCATCACATTTGTTGGAAATAGCATAAATTCTCACATCCATCACAATTTTAGGTTTTTCTGATCACGTTTAAAATAAAAAAGAGAAAATAATCCAACGCACAAGATAAATTTGAAATATTGATGCTTGTAAAGATCAAAAAGAGAATTTGATAAGTTGATTTCAAATATCTTATACTCAAATCTCAAAGTTATAAAATATAGTCAAAATCAACTCTGAAATAGCTCTTTGGTATTTCTCAAAAATGATAAAGTTGTTTACAATCTTAGAAATTTATAGGTGATTTTCCATAAATGGACTGGGATTGGGGCTCTTGTGAACCATAAAATATATACGAGAAAGATGAAGAAGAAAATATAAATATGGGACAAAGTAGAAACAACAAAATCTAGACAGAAGAAAAGTAGGAGTTATTAGAATTTCGTTATGCTTTTCTAATGAAAGAATAAATACAATTGGAGGAATTATGAAAAAGAAAGAAAGAATGTTATCAGTATGGGCTTACTATGATGGAATATCTCTCGTTATTTGTTGCTCGTTGTGCCTTTTATGTTATTCTTTGTTGCGGTTGGTTGGTCGGTTTCAACAATTCCCAACTGATCTTCTTTGGTTATTTTTAACAAGGCTTGTTTTAACCATTCTTCAACATAATCCTTCATTGGGGTAACGTTAATCTCTTGTCTAGTCCTTATATCAATCAAAGTACTTTCATGCTCCCTTAAATCAAATTATATTTGATGAAATGAAGTTTCAATATACTCATTTTTATTTGAATAACTAGCCAACCAATCATCAATTTCATCTTCGTTATATTCTTTTATACCATTAAACTTTTCCACGGACAAGCTTTTATGTATTTCCACGTGTTAAGTGAGGAACTTATACTTCTTCGATGTTTCCATCTAAATCAATTTCAGTCAATTTCTTATACAAATTCTCCCTTTTAAAAATTACGTCATTACATTCTTTCAGCAGTTCCTTCAATTTTTTATTTTATTAATCCAAAATGCTTTAAGTTGCTTTACCTTGGCTTGAGAAGGAAAATTTTATTCCTTTCTTTTCAACTCTGCCATGTTCATGATATTTAGAATAAAAGTAGTGACAACTTCCTTGTAAAATCCTTCTTCATTCTCATAATCAGCCTAGAGATATTCTTTGAAACTGTGCAATTTTGAACCGAAATTCATAATATTATTACTGATATCCCTAGCTTCAAGGACATGAGACATCCTCTTCTTATTTTTTTCCTTAACGAATTTTCTTACTACAACAAGTAAGTTGGGTGTTCCTCTCAACTTAGAATTGGATCCAGGCAGACCGTTGAGATTCATCCTGGGTTGGACAGAAGCAAGTGGTCTTGCAAATATTGGAGGTGGCATCAAAGCATTTTCCAATTCTCTGACTTTATTTTTTAATCTTTCATTTTTCGCTTCCATGTCCTCAATTGATATATCTAGGGAATTTTCACTTACCATATGGATTTTTGAAAGTTTGGATGTTGAAACACTTTTAAATCCATTGTTGAATCGTTTACCCTTTTTCCTCTTGAATTTACACTTTCAAACACTATATTTTTTAGTTCCTTATCAAATGATGTGGTGTGGAGGGTTAATGACTCCTCTCCATCAAAAGTGGTTTCTTGGACAATTAGTTCCTTTTCTCGTAGATTTCTTTGCTCTTCTTCTTCTGTAAATTCAATGTTTTTTATGTCAGCATCAAGGTCCATGTCTTCCAAAAGGATATCATCCTCAGGTATGCATTTCCCTGTCTCTTCTTGGTGTTTATTCCTTTTTCTCTTTAAAACTGGTAGTTTGTGGGTTGAATCAATATTGTTTTTACCATGATCAGGATCATCATCGCCCCCTAAATTATTGATTAAAGAATTTTGTTTGCCTTGGACAATGTTTTGGGTATGTTGTTTTGGAGTGTTATCTCTTTGAGATGAACTTTGATATTTAGAACCTTTTTCACCTGTGACCTCTCCATGTTTTTTATATGCCCTATTTGTGTTTATAATATTTTCAAGGTGATTAATTAATTTTTCTTGGGAATTATTTTCTTCATTCTCCTCCTCCTCATATATGTATGTGTTAATATATGAGTCACTAAAACCAGTGGAAATTGTATGATTCATAAAAAATTGTTGTGGATCAAACCCTTTCACATAGTCAGACACGTTTAGCTTATAAGACTCAAATTGAAAGGTGAATTCATCAATATTCGAGACATTCGTAACCAAAATCTCACTAACCTTCCATGGCAATTGAATAAATGTTTTTTTTCTTTCTTTGAGCAAAGAAATTCTCCCAGAATCTGTACTCTCTGCAAACTTCTATTATGAACATTTTATCAAACACATAAAATGGGAGATAAGTGGGTATCACATGGGAACAATATATTTTGATAATGTTGTAATATTCATTCTATTCAACTACTCCCCTCTAATTTAAAAATGATGTTGCTTCTAATGACAATCTTGAAGTACTTTCCCCAAACATTTTTTTTTGAAAGAAGAAAGGAAAGAGTTGTAAACTTCATAGAAGTGATTCATTGGTATTTTCTTCCATAATTATGGATACCAAGTATAAACTAGGTCTGTCGTGAAATCAAATTTCTTTGAAAGATGGAGCCCTTGAAATTCATGGTTATCAATGATAGCAAAAACTAAATACCTAGACATATAAAAAAAAAATGTTTTTCTTAAAGTTCGACAATTGAGATGTTATTTCCATGGATATAATCCTTAACCAATCAAAAAACATTTTTCCTTGAATAGAGTAATACAAGATATGTAGAGCCAACTTGGGAATAGTAGTGGTGGATTCCAACCCAATAATTCTAGCTAAAAACCAGGCAATTTCTTTGTAGGGTTTCTTGAGCTCACTAACCTGTATTAAAGATAAGTCCTCCAACATTGTTGAGGGATCCTTCAAGAACTATGGCAATATATCTTTTCCACCATTTTTAGCTTTGATAAAATTCTTGGCTTCCTTGACTTTAAATATTGCAGTTGACTTCGCCAATTTAAGCATATGATTGAAAGTAGGTGGCCCCAAATAAATCGGCGAGCTCCCATTTATTTTTATAATCCTTTGGTATTTCTCGAAGTTTTCAGTACACCATATTACTAATTCCTTTGTTTCAAATGTTTCTGTAACATAACCTACTCGGACTATCCCATATGTCCATACAATATTAGCATTCATTTATTCAGTAAGTATTGAATAAAATTTCTTGTAAACTTTGGACAAATTATTTTCTGAATTTTCTCGTGAAAATGTATTCAGTGTGTTGTCGCAAAAGACTTCTCTTATTTTCTCCATCCTCTTCTATGATTATCGTAACATGCAAAGGACTCCTGTGATTACGGAATAATATTTTCCCTCTTTAAGTTAGCATTGGAGATTTTGTTTCGAGGGAGAAGTTAGATGAATTAAATTTAAAATTATGAGGTTAATATCGAATAACTCTCTATATTAATAACGATCCTGATATATTAACAGTGCACGAGCCATGCATTAAATGTTTCTTTGATTACCATGACAAGGGAAAAAGATTTCGGTGGAGCAGAAGAATGGATATTAAAATTTTGAAAAATATAATCTTTGCTTCCGAGGTTATAGTGAGTAATCTTGAAAAAGTTTCTAAGTACCAATTATCACATGGACATAGGCATTATCATATTTTAAAGGAATCGTTGAAACTTTTCTCTTGCAGTAAAACTCAAAAAATAACTAACTGTAAGAATTAACATGGCGAGCAGGGAAATAGGCGGGGCAATAAAATTTTAAGAAATCTTCACTTCCACGATTCAAGAATGAGACCAAGTATGGAAATGGGAAGAAGGAGAAACACTTAAAAAAAAATAGAAGGAGAATCGACCTCTTATGATTATATCGTTGTCACAGGGATTAATTCCATTTCCCAAAAGACATCTAAAGATCACTACAACTTTGGATGAGAGTTCTCATTGAAAATATATTCTCATCTTGGTGGCTTCGTTAGAAGAACGAAGACCTTGTTCTTTACATATTTTGAAGACAATGTGCTTTTAAAGTGAAACAAGAATCATTGTGAAGGCATTGGAGATTCACCTGGGCCACTCCACAGATATCTATGATAGTAAAGTATGAAAATACATTTTGCATATTTTGTTATCAAATTTGATCTCTTATGTTGAAGATTTGTTGAAATGAAAAATGGCTCCATGGGAATTTCATGAGCAATATATCATTCTTGATGTTAAGTGAATCCATGGGTATCTAAATCATTTTTATGTGGAATGGTTAGAAAACCTTCTGAAATTTGATGGTGATCCTCTTTTGGTTGTTTTTCATGTTGTAAATTTATTGAAATCAAAAATCAGCATGATGCATGCAGACATGTTGATGAGATTATTTGTTTAGTCTCTGGGAGAAAAAACACATTATAGTAATCCAAGGGGTGTATCTTCTATTGCATGTTTCATTGATATTTTTCTCAAGCATTGGATCCCTAGATTTCAGATGTCTTTGACTTGTAGGTTCCCAAACTCTATTTTAGCTCAACAATGATGGAAATTTCATCATACAAGCGCTCAGACTTTGATGTTTCCCCTTTATG
>JZKD02S0502630.1:247875-297423 GCA_000966675.3 Picea glauca | reverse complement strand
CATCCAAATTTTGGGGGTATGTCAGCCACCACTATGTCCATCATCATTGTCTTCATTGATGCTTGGGTCAGGGTTACAGCCAAATCCTTAATCATCCCAAGGCATTTGAATTTTCAAGAATCAAAGGAGAAGAGGTCATGGTAAGGCTTAGTGATCTCCAGCCCAAGCTCGTCCATGACATCTTTGGGCATCAAATTGTGGGAGGCACCGGAGTCCAACAAACAATTATGTAGTGTCTTTTCATGGACATTTAAAGAGATATAGAACGAAGGACAACTTTCATCCCTGTCTTCTACCATTGGGCCCAGAGTTATGGTTGGCTTATCATCATAAATATTTAGGATATCGGCAAAATGAGATACTGACTGTGGGTCTAAAGTTTTGAGGATATCTCTTTTAAACATCTCATTTTTCATCAGTTCAACAAGAGGAATTGGAATCTTGATCTTTTGTAATTCAGCCTCGAAATTAAAAGAATAAGGAGCCTTATCAGCAGTTTTATCAAAAAAATTTACCTGACTTGAAGAGGCTTCTTGATTCTTCTGTTGTTCAACAAGAGGCTGACTCTCTGGAATTTGCTGGTTTTCAGGGACTACAGTCTTCTTGAGAGGGGCTGGTGTTTTCTCCTTAGAAGACTTTGTTGGCTGATCTTCTGATGAATGGTATTTTTGTTTGACAGGGGCAGCAATCTCTGCAGGAGAAGTTGATGCATCTGCTTGAGCAGCCTTAGATTTAGATCGAAGGTTGTATCTGTTCTTATCTTCTACTGTAAAGATGCCATCACAGAGGAGATCATCTTCTGCTTGTTCAGTCATTAACGATTGCTCATAATCTTGTTGTGTGAGATAATATGTCCCTGTCTCATCTCCAACACAATGAATGTCACCTTCACCATCCTCTTGACCTTCAACACTTTCTTCATCCATTACTACATTCTGAAGAGGTACCTTTATCCTTTGATCTTCACTAGCATTACTATCTCTTTGTAGAATCTGAGTTTGTGGGTTATTTCTTCTGTAGGGAAAAGCATTCAGATTTCTGGGAGCAAAAGTATTTGGCTCTTTTGCTCTTGCTGGTGGCTGATTCTAAACTTTCAGCTTTGACATCTCTGATGTTAGACTGTCCAACATTTTAGCCATCTTTTCCATTTGACTGTTTGAAGAAGAAGAATAAGAGTCAACATCAGACTTCTTCTTTTCAGCCCTCCCTTTAAGCTTCTGAGAGGTTGTGATGTTCGATTCAACTTCGAGAGTAGCATCTTGCATTAAAGCAAGCATGGATGATCATCTTTATCTAAGGATAAGACAAAACTCTGCATCAAAGGCCGCAGAGAATGTTATTTTGGCTGAGGCATCGCTTGGTTTGATCTCTGTTGGGATCTTACCAAACATTTTGTTGAATCTTTTAATAAATTCTGAGACCGATTCTCCATCTCCTCTCTTCAGATTTCCAAATTCTGAAATGTAATATAACAGGTCTCGTCTCTCTCCCCAATGCTTCAAGAATTCTGCATCCAATTGTTCAATGCCAGTGATTGAATTTTTTGGCATCTCTTTAAACCATTTCCGGGCTTGGCCATCCAGGCTCTGGACAAAAACTCTAGTCCATACATCTTCTTCTGCAATATTTATATTTTCCGCATAAGCATAAAATGCCTCAATGTGTTCTTCCGCTGTGTATTCCCCTGCTCCTGTAAACTTCGGCATGTATTTCTGGTAATCACTAGTTGGCATGGAAGACAGGGGGTTTGGCAAGACAAGAGGTGCATATTTGTTTGCCAAAATTTGTTCCATTCTGGTCAGAGGGGCAGCCATGACGACCTTGGTAATGGATGCAGATGAAGAGCTTGTAGGGGACAATGGAGGGGATAGGTAACTTGGAGGAGAAATGGAGGATATAAATTACCTAAGTTGGAAATGAATGACTGTCTCACTTCACTTTGAACAACAGTTTCAGAAGTTGATGGGAAATAAGAGGCTTTATAAAACTGGTTGAGCAACGAAGCTAGGTTTTCTTCACCCTTAGAGGATAGATCTTGGAGAATTTCCTCAAGGACAGGAAGATTTGTATAAGTGTGCAGAACACCCTTTGAAGGTTTGCTAGGTGATGAATTAAAAGAAGATGGAGAGGAATGTTATTTTGGATGTGATGAAATTTCAATCTCAAGGGAAGAATCTGTGATATTGGAAGAAAAAGATGGTTCTTCTACCTTAGCAACTTGAGATGAAATTTTTATTTCTTCGGAATTTTGAATTTCAGAAGGGGTTTCAAAAGACTTTTCAGATATAGAAATATGAGTATCAATTGGAATACCTGAATCAATTACGGCTGCAGATCCGGAGGCCTGCCTGTGCAAAGCTTTGCCCTTGCTGATGATTTTTTCTGGATCAGGAACTGATGTCAATGGGCCTTCTGGGTTTGCCCCAGTGTGAGCTCTTTTGGGAGCCACTTCGTCAATGGAGTCACCAGATAGAAAATGTACAACCAATTGATGTCCAGGCTTTGTCTATCATCAAAGCTGAATCTATGTCATTTCCCAAGGAAGCTAAGCTTCGATCTCCTCTCCCCGGCAGCGACGCCAATTTGTTATCACTCCAAGAAACCCTTTGTGGTTGCAGACCAAAGGTTCTTGGTAACTTAAGAGATGAATGTTTTTGTATTTTGTAAATGTGGATCAATGGGATAACTCAATTCAGCTTATGGCATTCAAACATGAAAATGATAAACAAATAGACAGTGCTCTCAAAGATTGATTAACCAGCAGATAACTTTAAGGTGGGTGAAGAACAGATTGTAACTAAACCAGTACAATGTAGGGTCTAAGAGACAATCAAAAGACTTATTATCAGGCTATGAGCTAAACAATGGGATAGCAACCATTCAAAGCTTGACAACACAGATAATAATTCAGAAGAAAGATGGAAAGATGACAATCAAAATTAAAAGGAACCTGTGATCTGTATTAACATAAAAAAGTCTGAGTACAATAGCCAATTACTCTATCCAAAATCGAACCATTGTTTGATATCAAAACAGGCATTTATAGCCCTTACAAGCAGTTACACAGATCCTAAAAACATGGATCTATTATTAAATAAAAACAGTTCTATTGTATCTAAACTACTTTGAAATTAAAGTCTTCAAACGACTGAACTGACTGTTTGATCTGTCCTCAGTCTACAAAAATCGCCATTTGCTCCCTCCAGCTTTCAGCATCTGCGATGTGGTGAAGTAGCATGACACCTGTACAAGACTGTTCCATTTTCCAATATTTATGGCTGAGTTTTAGGATATGGTTTTGAATGAGTAACCAAAATCCCTCGAATCCCTGAGGTTGAACTTCTTGCATGCAATTTGACAGTTCACTGATACGTTGGCATATATTCAAAACATGTTTGAAACAAACTTTCGCGTTCTCGGCCTCAAAACTAGCTTGCCCAGCTTTCAACAGCACAACTGTTTGAAATTTTCACGGGTTAGTTGTTGAAAGCTATCGCTTTCCACAGCTAATGGGTAATGAAATAGTAGCCTAGCGTTGTTGAAAGTCCCGATAATGCACAAAAAGAACCTTCGCCTTCAAATTGATTTCAAACAAAAATCAGTGGGCATCTGACTTCTCACCTTGCATGCTGACGACCACCTAAGCAAGAACCTTCAGGTCTGAATGAGGTTTTCGTTTCAAATTTTGTTTTAACCCCCTGATCTTCTTCTTGAGGCGCTTGGTAAGACATCGCAGGCTGTTGCAGTCTTTGGCAAGTTTTGCCTTCCTTTTCTTCTCTCTGACACTCTCCTTGGCCAGTCTTTCAAACGCTGCATTTGTCTTAGMAAAGTTATYAGATAATTTTTTATACCTATCCTTAATCACCYRTTCCAARACTTYTTGHTGGGCAATTACTTCCTTCAGATGTTTGATCCTTTGAGACTTATTTGACTTAGGGTTTCTGGATGATTCTCCCTGCTCTATATGACTGAAAGTCTCATAGTTCTGAGCACATTCGGCAAATTGCTCAGAACTTTTGATGGCAGGGCACTGATCTTTTTTCTCAGATTCTGAATCCGAATATGGCAAATTAAGGATGTTCTTTCTTGTACTTTGCTGAGTAGGATTTCCTGAATTCTGTTGTGTAGTCTGCTCTGTAACCTGCTCGAAATTCAATTTTCTCTTCGAACTATGAGGCTTCAATCTAGATACCCTGTCCTTTGAAGGTCCTAATAAAGCCCTTCTTCTTCTTGAGCTGCCCTGAGGAGAGGATTTCTTTCTTGCACCTGCCATCTGTTCATTTGCAGTTTGGTTATGGGTTTCAAAACCTTCCCAGAACAAGAAGTGCTCCCAGCTTCTCCCCTGTTGTTTCAATTCTTGCAGAAGAATCAATTTAATGAGGCCTAGGTTACATAGAGAAGCTTTCATGCTCAAAGGTTGAGCTCTGATTATCTTGCAGACTTTAGACAAACTGTGATATAGGAAGTAAGACAAATTGATGGGGGTCTTGCCTGTAAAATGATCCATGAGTTTAAAGTGGTACATCATCAATTTGTCATATCTTCCTTCTAAGGTAATATATAGTTGAATTCCTTTGAATAAATCTTTCCACTCTTCATCCAGATATGAAACAAGCATACCTTTTGTCCATGCTTTGTGCTTGTACCCATCTTTCAAATAGACCCTGAAATCCAGATTCTTAGGAGCGGTGGTTTTAAACCATTTTTTACCAGTCCTTGGCAATCATGTAGCTGCGGCAATGACAGCCTCATCCACCTTGATTTCCACAGAGCCAACACGAGATTTGTTGCCATCAAATGTCTTGGCAAAGGCTTCAGCTGTGGCCTGGTGAGAGCCAAACTGTAACCTTTCAGCGAATTCCATGCACCCTGCATTTGAAAAGTGCTTCCGGGCCTCGGGATGTGATTCCAGAAAGGATAAATTATCCAATTCTCGTTTGAGTAAAACACCACTGCATTTTGTCGCCATTCTGGAACTCAAACACTTGGCAAATGTAAACCCTGTAACCGCCTAGTCGAGCTGAGATTCTGCGTTGTTGAAAGCAGTCCGGGCTTCGTCTCTGTTTTGAATTAAATGAAAACTTTCAGAGTGTTTTGGAAACGGTTTGTGATATGAGACCTCTGTTTGATTTGATGGTGTCAGACCGGCGGTACCTCCTCTGTACCTACATCTCCAAACATGAACTTGCCATTTCGAAAGTGATGAACGTTGAGCGTGGTTTCTGGAACGAATTGGAATTCCAGTCACATCTGCCATGCATGTTTTAGTTTCCATGATTGCCCACTCCTATCAGCGCATGTCTTGGATTTGCTCTGACGTGGGGGTGATCACATCATCATTGTTTTCATACGTGGATATCACGCACGTGATTACCGCTTCATGCAACAACGACCCATGGAGAATGCCTCTACCAAACGCTCGCTTGCCACTTTCACCAGTGCGCGACTCTGCAAAGAAAACCTCGTTAGCTGCTGAAAGTAAGTACTTTGAACAGCGCACCGCTTTGTAGAAGACCCTCCTTAGCTGCGGAAAGCGTGTATTTTCCACAGTGCGCCACCCGAGAACTGATTTTCAAAACTTTTTAATGTTCGCCACTTTCAACAGCACGTCAACTGATGAAACAATCTCCTTAGCTGTTGAAAGCGAGCACTTTCCACAGCGCGTCAACTGATGAAACAAGCTCCTTAGTTGTTGAAAGAGGGCACTTTCCACAGCGCACGATGAGTCTTTGAAAACACGTTAGATGTGGAAAGTAAAATGACAATTTCGAAAGAAAAGACTTTATGGGTCAATTATTTTCTAGGACACACCAAAACAAAAAAAAATCTCAGCTATAAAAAATCAAAAGGTAACTTAAAGATACTACCAAAAACGATGAGATCTACCACAAAATTCAACCGGAAGAATGGTTTCATTTTGGGAGTTAACACATGGCATCACCAGGTGCATTTAGGGATGAAAAGCAGGTTGCCTCAAACCACTTTATCATGCCCATGAAAATTGGAAAAGTATAAAATCACTTTTAGGCATTTATTTTATTTTGATTATTATTTTGAATGTTGGACCGTTAGAACCTTGTCGTGACCCCCGTCTTTCACCTACAACTCAACAATACACCAATTTCATGCCATTTCCGGTCATTTCTAGTTATTTTTCATCACAACCATGGATCCCATCATAACCTTAGTAATAGAAAAAGATCATGTGGAAAATGAAGAAGCCCTAATTGACCGAGACGTAGATGTTTTTGATGTTGAAATCATTATTTATCCTATCTTTGTGTCCATAAGAAACCTATTCAATAAGGTAGGAAGATGTTTAATGTTCCTTGAAGTATTCTATGACACCATAGTCCCTTATGCTATCGAAATTTATTTCCCATTTCCTGAATTTATAGGTTTGTGCACCGACCAATATTCCCATGAAGAAAGAGTCGTTGTGAATAAATGAGGGTCTGAGGTCTTATGTAGGGTAGAGATTCTATCAATTCAATAGTCCCTTGGTATACTAGAGTCTTTGTCTGCATTTTTTGAACCTTTCAATGAAGAGAAGTTCATTAGGGTATATAGAGAATGTCCATCAGAGGTTCGAGATCTATTTTTACAGACAATTATCAAACCTGAACATTTTTTAGAAGGTCTGTCTTTGTCGATAAATGTAAGTATAATGTCCACCGAAGTCCAATGTGTCTTGTCCCTACTGAGTCAAGTTTTAGGTCTAGACAATGACAAATATGTGGTTGAAGTCATCCTCAGTTTCCTTTTGACCTTTTTTCAGTCACAGTCTAGTTTGTTAGTTTGTATCATCTTTGATCAATTCCTAGCTGATAATATCCATAAACAACTCGTGAATTTTCGCTCCCTAAGACATTTCAGATACTACACCTACTTGTTTAGAATTTTCCAGGAAACCAATAAGAGGGAATTTCCTGAAGAAACATTTGTGTCAACTGAGTGTAAAATAATTACATTACTTATCTTCATCAACAAAGTCATGTCCAAAGTTTATAGTTTGATTTTCAATACCAGCCTACCTAGGGTTTTGGATGACATGAGAAGCTATCTACAACCACATATAGAGAACATAGTGGGGATTGGGTACTATTCATGCACTCAACAGTAATCTGGGTTTATGGTTGCCATGAATCTTCTTAACTGTTGCCAATTTTTTTGAATCCTAGAATATTTTCCTTTGAATTCATCAGACAGAGAATTATATCTCAGACAAAGAATTTTCTGAAGTTGCATAAATCCTGCAACCTTAAGTTCCCTTTTATCATTGGCCCCTTCATTGTCAAATCCATATCATATTTATCTCAATTTCAGGTAAAGCTCAAAGAGATTGGTTTTGCAAATTTACATGGAAGAAGGTATGATCCACACAAAATCATATCCAAGAGAAGATTGATGAACAAACATGCCCCTTATGAGCATGATCAAGTTGAGGGTTTTGATAAGATGGAAATCCTAGAATATTTTCTTGATATGGAAGCAATCTTGCAAACAATGAAAACACAGCAAGTGGAGGAAACCATGCAACAAATTCAAACACAAAAATCTCATCAAAAAATGATAACCAAAGTTCCTAAGACAAGTGTTTACAGAAAGAGAAGTAGTTCAGAGGCCATGGACATCAATGACCAACAAACTGCCCCAATGAAAATGAAAGTTACACAATCTGCACAAATATTAGATTTAGAAGAGGAACAGTCCAGAGACCAAGATAATCTAGATATGGTGGAGAGTGGTACTAACACTGTAGAGGTTGAAAAGGAAAGTAAACTCCAAGGTGAAGTCAACTCCAAAATGTTTAGTAGTAAGAAATACATTTTTAAAACATCTAAGTCAGTTTATCAGTCTAGAGGAGATTTGGAAAAAAAATATGCTGAAAAGGGAAATATAGCTCTAGGTGAGATGAGGGATTTAGTCCCTGAAGTGGAAAATATCTATCAGCATAAATCTTCTCTGTTCACAGTGAGGGATGTTAAAAAGAGGACCTTTAAAATTGTTGTTGCAGATGAAGACAAAGTCTCTCAAATAAATATAAATGATGATAACATAAGTGCTCCAGACAAGGTCAAATTCAACAAACACACTAGTAACATGCTATATTCTGATTACCCGAGCTTAAGTTTAAAGAATTTGAAACTGTCATCTTATGAAATGAAATTGGAAGGACAATTGAGGTAGGAAAAGGCATCTAGCAGAGCTTGGAACACTCGGGTCAAGAGTTTGGAATATGAAGGCCCCCAAGGATTGAAATCTTCATTGAATGAGAAAGACAAATTGATTCAAAGTTTGAAGAAGAAATTGAAAATTTCTTCTACAAAGCATCCACAGACAATTGAATTAGTTGGTCTAGAATAGGAAAAGGAAACACTTCGTCAAGAGACACTAGGATACAAGGATAAGGTGTTGTATCTAGAACAAGAAAAGGTGAAATGGTCACAAGAGTAGACAAAATTTCTAAACAACGTTGTTGTTTCATCTCCTACTGCAGAAGTTGGGTTAAACATTGAAGGACTTGTCCAAGATATGTCACCAGTTAGCTTAAAAGAAAGAGAAATCAAAGGGATGAAAGAAAGCATAGAGAAATTGAAGCAAGAATTACAGGAAAAGGATGAAAAGATAGCTCAATTTCAAAAGGAGAATGAAGTATTTCAAGAAAGAATAAATAAATTGAAAATGAGGTTAAGAGGAAAAGGTTTGTTGCAAGGGGTTAAAAATATCATATGTGACTATATATCTATTGAAGGTATCAAGTTCAGATCTTATTTGAATTTCATTAATGATAAAGACAACATAGCCATCACAGCCAGAAATAAATGCACTGTTGTGAATGAAAATTTAGCAAAGAAACCATCAAAATGGGCCCAAAACGCCATAAATCTACTCAACTTTGTTCCTACTGCATACCTTCAGACTATTGGGGTTAAAGACAAAACTACATTGATTATCTGGTATAGGAGGGTTATTGCTAAACATAACATGTTGAAATCAGTCCAAACTAAGGTAACATAGATGGAAAAGAGTGTGCAAGAGTTCAAATATTTATTTGAAGAATTGTTTACCAAAGGACTTCCACCATTTTAGGATGGCAAAGGAAAGTTGTATGATCAGGAAGAATACAATGCTCGTTTGACTCAGTGTAGGATGGATCATTCTAAGTTTGAAACCTTGGAGGAAAATTTCAAAGGAGATACATTAGTTGAGCATCTGATTACAGACTTTGAAATTATGAATCAGTTCAAAGCAGTCAAGCTTGGACTATCATTTATTTCATATGCTTCTTGCATTAACCTGGAGATTCTGTTAGAGGAAATGGAAAATTATGATATTCCTTCTGACTTTCAATGGAATAAAATAATTAGGCTGGGTAAGACAAAATATATTTTTTCAGGGCCTAGTAGATGATGTCCATATTTCACTAAACATGGAAAATTATGTGGAAGACAAAAGAAGGACAAGTGGCGAAGAAAGTGACCAAAACGCCAGAGGAGCCAGAATCAAGATCAAGAAATGTTTCTTTGTAATCATTGTAATCAGTTTCAAAACCTAAACGTTTCTCTATAATCATTGTAATTGGTTTCAAAACTGAAATGTTTCTTTGTAATCATTGTAATCAGTTTCAAACTGAAGGAACTCATCTTGTATAAATATTAAGAGTTTCGAATGTATTGGTGGTTGGAAGAAGTGCAAGGGAATAATTTTAGCTATTCGGAAATTGAATGTAATTTTATGAAGCTGAATAGAATGCACATGCAAATGTCTTGAAATCCCCACGAAAAGATTCTAATTATGGTGGTATGAGATTTGTCTTCTTTCTTTGTATTCATTTCCTGTTTCTTGATTTCATTTTCATTGTCTTCTATTTAAATTGGATAGTTAAAGGCCCATAATTCATCTTTTGATTCTCTTGGCTTAAGCAATTTAAATTGTGTTAAGTTCTTCCTAACTAAGTCAAAATTAATTTTATTTAATGCTCTGATGCAATTATATGTTTTTCCTTTCTTCTTACACTCTGCAAATTACAATTTATAACTCAGATTCATCACCTCATTTAGCCTTTATGCTCTGGAGAGTTATACCGACCAGTCAATGCTTCCATTTATTTTTAGAAATTGGACTCAATAGTCCTAGGTGTCCCTCCCTCTCCTTGCTAGCGACATTATAAAAAACCCTTCAAACAAACAAAACCTAGCCAATGATTTGTTAGAGAAAACTCATTTGTTAAAGACCAAGTGACAAGAGAGATCCCTCTCTGAGATGAGTAGGCTAGTACCCATCTCTAAATTGTTTTGTAGGTTACCTCTGTCATTTTTTTTATCAGCTGAAAAAATTTGCAAAGTGCTAACATTTTGGCGTTGTTGTCGGGGACGAAAGTGAAATCTTCCCTAGGAAAAGAATGAATTAAAGCTTCATATTTGATTCCTAAGGGTGACAGTGAATCAAACACCTTATTGGATGAAACTAAATTTACACTGGAGAATCCATTATAAATATACCACTACCATAAAGTAGTTTGAGAAAGGAATCATGGCTCCCAAGAGAATTCATGCCAGAAGAAATCCATACCTAGAAGCAATAATCCCTATGTCTAATCCTGAGAAACTTGCACAGAAGAGAAAAGAAAGGGCAATAAGCCCAGTTTTTTTTCTGGACAGAAACCTATATTTACCCACAGATAGAGTAAAAAGAATTGAAGGACTTTATTTTGATTTGAAATTTGAGCAAACTCATTTGAGAACTAGATCTGAATCCAGTTTGAATGAAATCATCTTTGATGAGAAGAGGTTCCAAGATTCAATTTTAGCTGCCTCTATTAGACCCACTGCAATTCCTACTAATAACAATCATCCACTTCAATTTCTTCCTATAGTCATGGCTGATCCAAAAATGAAGGTATTATTGATAAATTGCAAGTTATTTTAATGTACTTTATGCATCGGATCGATAATAATGCGAAATACATAAACTTATTATCTTGTTTGCGGAATATAAAATGTGACTTTTACTTGATGCTCATTAATGATTTAAGGAGATCAGTCACAATAATGTTGCAAATGAATATAAGAGAACATAAAAACAAAAAGAGAAAAGAGACAAGAACTTGTTAATGGAGTTCACCAATCATTGGCTACGTCTTTGGGCCTGCTTCCAAGTGGAAGACCTCTTTATTGCTCTTTAAATGCTCAAAGTTATCTTTCATAGGCTCTTTATTGTTACATTAAATTTTTTAGATATGTTGTGCAAGACCTCCTTTCTCAGATTCGTACGTGCATCAACAAATTCCCCTCAAAAACATGGCAAAAATGCCTCTCAAATCATGAGAAAAGGCCAAAAATTACAAGTTGCTCCTTCAAATACCTGCATCAAAAGTTGTCCTCCAAGCTTCAAAAAACTTGGTGTTTATAGTTATCATGATCATATGAGGAATACCAACTTCCCCTGAAGATCCAACCTCTTTCCGGGATCAAATCCCCCTCCAAATGGCTAAGATATCCTTAAAAAACCACTTTTTGGTCATAATATCAGGCAAAATAATTAAAAATACATTTAACATGGTAACAAACCACTTTTAAAACATAATATATGGTTAAACCTATTTGGAATAGGTGCGTGCCCCTATAATTCATCACATGCAACTATAAATGGCCAAGTGATGAGCCCTTAAACCGCGCTAACACCTGAATTTATGGGTGCATATCATGTGACCTCCCCTTATAAAGCGCATATACTATTTCTTATCTCCTAGATGGTTATGGGTGGTCTGCACCCCTTTCGATGGTCACATATCGCAATATAACCATGTTCTAGGGCTTATCCCCAACCCCCTCCCTTTCCGCCACATTAGAATATGCAACATTTATATAATAATATGTGTTATATAAAACAATGAACATGGTGGCGCATTGGTAAAATGGAATTTCCCCAAAGAGCTTGGGCTTGGTCATAGGTCGCAGGTTCAAAATCCGTGCACCTCCAAAAACTTTTAATCTTGTCATTTGACTACTGACTGGGTGCCACGTGGCTGCCCATGCCTGGGCCACGTGGCACCACTACATTTTCCCAAATCACATGCCACATGTCCAATTCTGATTGGATCTGTCATCTTCCCAGTCAACTGTTGTAGCACTGCCACATGTCTCTGCTACATCAACATCATTAATTATCTTTGGTGATGTCACACTGACGTCATGCTGATGTCAGCATTGACTTTTTACCAGTTGACCTTTGACTTTTTAGCCGTTTAAGAAAACGGTCAGAGTGAGATAACTCTCGCATACATAACCCATTTGAAAAAGTAAATATATGGTCGGAATCAATGCAAAGAGTCAGTCACAATGTAATTGGTTTCATGCAATTCCAAGAATTTTAATTTTTGAGCATTTTCTGAGCCTGGGGAGCCTCCTGGATCATTCCTCCCCACTTTGGAAGCTTTTGGACCAGCAAAAGTCTGCTTTTACTCAGGTAAGAAGTGAGGGTACTGCCTCACCACTTTTCCGGTATCGTCCATCCTTTATCCTTGAACAATAATCACCTCACCAATCACAACAAACATAAAAACTGAGATAGCATTGTTTATCAAATTATTCATCCCATTAATCACACAATCATCTACATTCCTAGTCGCAGTTAGAATCCATACACAACTGAATAGCAACAAACTAATCAAGAATACTAAACATGCTAATGAGAATGAAACAACATGCTTCCCCTTTTGAAAAGGAACAGTAATCAAATTAGGTAGCTAGACCTCATGCTGTACCTCCGATGACACTTCATGATTGTTAGAATCATACTGAACCATCTCATGTTTAGCATCACTAATTTCTTGTTTTGTTACAGACATAAGTGTTAAGATTTTGCTTACATTTACCATTCTTCTTAACTGCCCTGTAGCTGCAAAAGACCTGTCATTTTTCATGCGATGAGCATGAACAATGTACTCTTTCCCATCTTTATTGAAGCAATATTTATTTTCCTCCCTTTAGAATATAGCTTTCCTATCATAAAGGTATGGGATTCCCAGTACAATTCCACATATGTCAAGTGGAACTATATTTATCTCTACTTCATCAACATAGTTAGAAGTGATTGCAAACTTGATTTTGCATTGCTTGGTTACTTGTAAATTATTATCACCACATATCCACCCCAATGGCTATGGCTTAGGACGTGTCTTTGTTTCAATTCCCAATTTATTTACAACATCTTCATTGATCATATTGGCTTGTGATCCACTGTCTACAAGAGTATCAACTTTAACACTATGTGTTATAACCCTTATGTGGAAAAGTTCACTCCTTTTATACTCATCATTTACAACAACTGAATTAGAAGAGCTAGTACTTGCAATAAAATTTATACCTCAGATTCCCATAGCTACAACTTGTGTCTCATCACCAGAATCTGATCCAAGATCCACTTGAACTGTCATAGCTATGGTATTCCTCCTTCCATGGTTGGCATAATTCTTTGGCTTCAAGTCAGGATGTAAGATCCAACAACGATCTTCATCATGGCCTACTTTCTTGCAATGCTTGCAAGTAGGCTTCTCCTTTCTTGTTGTGGCTTTCTTCTTCTCTTTCTCTTTCCTTTTCCCTGAATCCTTTCTTTTCCAAATATCTGTAGAAACACTATCACCAACATTCCCTTTACTTGATTCAATGTGAATGGCTTGTACACATACTTCATCAAAGTTAGAAGGATTTAGCATAAGAATAGTGTGTTTGAGGTAAGAATGTAATCCACCAATATATTTTAGGAGTGTCTCTTGTGTATATAAAGGAATACCCAAATTTAAAGATTTCTTATGAAATATATGAGTATATTAGTGTACACTTTGACCTTTAACTTGCCTTAAACTTTTCCAATTCATCATTTCCTATTGCATATATGCTAATGGATAGAATTGTTTCTTCAAAGCAATGATAAAGTCATTCAGGGAAGAGATTGTTTTACCATTTTTATTGAGATCATACTTAGTTTTTATTTCCCACCATATGAGAGATATGCCTCCCAATTTGAGACTTGCATGTTGGATCTTTGTTTCATCATCAACAATCCTTTGTATCCTGCAATAGACTTCTAACTGTCTCACCCAATTATCTATCTTTTCTGCATCTAATTCACCATAATAAGTGGGTAATTGAAACTTTACATCTAACTTTAATAAAGGCATATCATAAGAATGACAAGTTTTCTTAGGTTTCTTATCCTTGGAGGGATGTACACTTGATTCACTTGTAGATGACAAGGATGAAGGAGAAGAAGGTTCTGAAGGTCCACCACCTCCAACTCCTCCTTTAGCTCTTACTGAAGATTCACCTTCTTCAACTTTTGGATTTCTTCACGGTCCTCTTTCCTGATAAAGTTCCTCTACCATGGATTTCATCAACTGGGATGACTCAAATAAGTCATCCTTAGATGCAAAAGGACCTAGACTTCTAACTGCCTCACCCAATTATCTAGCTTTTCTGCATCTAATTCACCATCATAACTGGGAATTGAAACTTTACATCTAACTTTAATAAAGGCATATCAGAAGAATGGTGGGTTTTCTTAGGTTTATTATCCTTGGAGGGATGTACACTTGCTTCACTTCTAGATGATGAGGATGAAGGAGAAGAAGGTTTTGAAGGTCCACCACCTCCAACTCCTCCTTCTTCTCTTACTGAAGATTCACCTTCTTCAACTTTTGGATTTCTTCACAGTCCTCTTTCCTGATAAAGTTCCTCTACCATGGATTTCATCAACTGAAATGAATCAAAGAAATCGTCCTCAGATGCAAAAGTACCCAGTTTTCTCGGTGAAGGCATCTCGTGTTTATGCAGTCTCCTTTGAATCTATGTATCAAGAGCCTCAAGTTGGCCTTCTCCTCGCTTGAGTTTTTTTCTGGTGAGCATCCAATGTTTGCAAATCCTGTCAAACCTTCAAAAATAAAATTCTCTGATACCATAAAATTGATCCAAAAATGAAGGTATTACTGATAAATTGCAAGTTAGTTTAATGTACTTTATGCATCGGATCGATAAGAATGCGAAATACATAAACTTATTATCTTGTTTCCGGAATATCAAATGTGACTTTTACTTGATGCTCATTAATGATTTAAAGAGATCATCCATTAATAATCATTCTACAAATGAAGAGAAGAGAACAAATAAACAAAAAGAGAAAAGAGACAAGAACTTGTTAACGGAGTTCACCAATCCTTGGCTATGTCTCTCGACCCTCTTCCAAGTGGAGGACCTCTTTATTGCTCTTTAAATGCTCAAATTTCTCTTACATAGGATCTTTTTTGTTACATTACATGATTCATATCTGTTGTGCAAGAACTCCTTTCTCATATTCATACATGCATCATCAAATTCCCCTCAAAAGCATGGCAAAAAATGTCTCTCAAATCATGAGAAAAGGCCAAAAATTACAAGTTGCTCCTTCAAATCCCTGCATCAAAAGTTGTCCTCCAAGCTTCAAAAAGCCTAGTTTTTATAGTTTTCATGCTAATATGAGGAATCCCAACTTCCCCTGAAGATCTGGCCTCTTTCTAGGATCAAATCCCCCTCCAAATGGCCAAGATATCCTTTAAAAACCACTTTCCCATCAAAATATCAGGCAAAATAATTAAAACTACATTTAACAGGGTCAAAAGCCACTTTTAAACCATAATATATGGTTAATCCCTTTTGGAATAGGTGCACTCCCTCTATAATTGGTCATCATCTAAGCGCTGGCCCCTTAAACCGCACTAACACTTGAATTTATGGGCGTGTATCATGTGGCCTCCCCTTAAAACGCGCATATACTATTTCTTCGCTCCTGGGTAGTTATGGGTGGTCCACGCCCCCTCGGTGGTCACATATCACAATATAACCATGGGTTGGGTCTTAGCCCCAACCCCCTCCCTTTCCGCCACATTAGAATATGCAACATTTATGTAATAATATGTGTTATATAAAACAAGGAACATGGTGGCGCATTGGTAAAAGGGCTTTCCCCAAAGTGCTTGGGATTGGTCATAGGTCATAGGTTTAAAACCCATGGACCTCCAAAACCTTTTGAACTTGCCATTGGACTGTTGACTGGGTGCCACATGGTTTCCCATGCCTGGACCATGTGGCACCACCACATTTGCCCAAATCACATGCCACATGTCCAATTCTGATTGGATTTGTCATCTGCCTAATCAACTATTGCAGTGCTGCCACATGTCTCTTCCACATCAACATCATTGATTAGCTTTGGTGATGTCACACTGATGTCATGCTGACGTCATCATTGACTTTTTACCAGTTGACCTTTGAATTTTTAGTTGTTTGAGAAAACAGCCAGAGTGTGATAACTCTCACATACGGAGCCCATTTGAGAAAGTAAATATATGGTCAAAATCAACGTGATGAGTCAATTGCAATGGAATTGGTTTCACTCAATTCCGAGATCTTTCATTTTTGAGCATTTTCTGAGCCTGGGGAGCCTCCTGGATCAATGGCAGTCAGGTTTTCCCCCCTTGTTCTACCTGCCCAGTTACATGATTTACCCCAGGACTATAATTAGAGGATTAAGTTGTATGGTGATGAAGGCAATGTGTCAGCCAAAAAACACTTAAACCGGTTCAATAGTTTTGTGGACCTAGAAGAAGTAGATTATGAATATGACAAAATGAGATTGTTTGCACAAAGTCTCGCAGGTGAAGCGAAAAATGGTTCATATCTCTCCCAAAAACAATTATCGTAGATTTTGCAGCATTTGAAACAAGTTTTCTTGCAAATTGGTGTGACAAGAAGAACCCCCTTCAGTTGCTAACCCAGTACAACAACATGAGAAGGTCACCTAATGAAACAATACAAGAGTTTTCAGCTAGATTTATGAAAGTTTACAACTCAACTCCTATTGAAGCAAAACCTCCTCCTAGAGTTTCTCAACTTATATATGTTGATTCCTTTGACAATTACTTATCTTTGTTGTTGAGATAAAGAAGATCCAATTCACTAGATGATATGATGAGTGATGCAATAGAAGTTGAAGTAAATCTAATGGCTTCAGGAAAGATCAAATATAATTATGACATGGACATAAACAAGGTTCAATATAAGGTGCAAGCTTCAACTTCATAGTCATCAGAAGACAGGTTTGAATTGATGATGAAAACTATGGAGAAACTCATGGAAATGATGTCCTTAGATAATAAGCCTAACACCAGAGAGCAGGTTCATTGTCCACCCAATAATCAAAGGAGACCAATAGTTCCACAAATCAGAGAAAGAGACCATAGGAACCATGGTGATCAACAAATAATACCTCATTTTCAAAACAATTATGTAAATGAAAATTTTGATGAAAATTTTGAAGACAATATGCATTGTTGTGATGGTGATGAAACAATGGTGTTTTTAACTAAAGAATAACATGATCAGTTCATGGATGAAAATGATATATTCATGCAGGATAATGATGAAAGGTTATCAATGGAAAAGGAAGGCTATCAGAAAGGACTGCAGAATGTCATCATGCAATTCTAGAAACAATATAATCTTCGAAGAAAAAAGGTTCCTGCAAATCCTCTAAAGGAAAATCCTCTAAAGGAAAGGTTCCAGATCACTTTCGGCCCTACTGATACTTATCTCGAATATCCCATGGACTCTTTTTCTTAAAGCGTCTACTAATTTATTTTCCTTACCCTTGATATGTTTGACCTCGAAGTCAAATTTTCTTAAGAAGGCTAGCCACCTTTCTTGTCTTGCATTAAGGTCTGGTTGTTTAAACAGATATTTCACCCCGCTATTATCCATTAATAGTAGGAATTTTATTCCCATTATGTAGTGTCGCCACATTTTTAAGGTGTGTATTACTGTTGCTAATTATAAGTCATGAGTGACATAATTTCGCTCATGTTCCTTTAATTTATGGGACTCATAACAAATAACATGTCCTTCCCGTGTTAGGGAACCACCTAGTCCTTCTTTACTTGCATCCACACATACCATGAAGTATTTATCGGGGTCTGCTACCTTCAATATGGGTACAGTTGTCAATAATCCCTTCAGTTTGTTAAAGATGTCTTGGCATTTTTCTGACTAGTTAAACTTGGTTCCTTTCTTTTGTAATGAAGTGCTAGGGTAGGATATCTTGGAAAACCCTTCTATAGACCTACAGTAATATCTGGTGATTCCCATGAACGACCATATATATGCTACATCCTTGGGCACCGACCATTCCATAATGGCTTTTGTCTTTTCCGGGTCTACGACAATGCCTTCTGCTGAAATCACATGTCCTAAATATTGTATTTTTTTCTGATAGAAGTCACACTTGTCAAATTTGGCGTACAATTTATGTTTCCTAAACATTTGAAAAAATATCCTTAAGTGTTCATCATGTTCCTGTTTCATTTTTGAATAGACTATAATATCATTGATAAAAACTTCCACGAACTTGTCTAAATACTCACCGAAAATAATGTTCATCAAACACACAAACGTGGCTGGTGTGTTAGTGAGTCTGAAAGGTATGACTATGAATTTGTAGTGTCCATACCTTGTCTGAAAAGTTGTTTTTCTTATGTCCTCGTCTTTTATCCGAGCTTGATGATAAACGGATCGTAAATCTAACTTTGAAAAGATCTTGGCCCCACCTGCTTGATTGAACAGATCATTTATCGTTGGTAAGGGGTATTTGTTCTTAATAGTCATTTTGTTCATTTGTCTATAATCAATACATAGTCTTAGAGTACCGTCTTTGTTTTTCACAAAGAGGACTAGTGCCCCCCATGGTGAAACACTTGGTCTGATATACTCTTTGTCCAATAATTCCTGTAACTATATTTTTAATTCTATAAGTTCTGGTAGACTCATTCGGTAAGGTGCCTTTGAGATAGGAGCTGAACCTGGTAGTAGGTCTATGGAGAAGTCTATTTCCCTTCTAGGAGGTAATTCTGGTATCTCATCCACAAACGTGTCTCTGAAGTCACGTAGGACAACAAAGTCTTCTAGCTTTGGCTTGTCATCTTTTCCTAGCAGATTCGTTACTTGGATGGAATAAACTTGACATCCCTTCCTCATACACTTCTTGAGCTGCATTGCTGAAACTTGTCTGACTGATACAGGTTTCGGTATACCTTGAGTTGTTCTAACAGTGCCAAAATCATCCTTATAGCTATGTATATTTGTATAACAATCTAGTACTACTTTGTGTTGTTCCAACCAATCGATCCCGATAATCATATCATAAGATCCTAGTGGTAGGATGTTTAGATGGGTCTTCATATTTTGACCATCTAAGATGAACTCACAATCTGGAACAAAGTCAACTACTTTTCTTTTGGTACAAGTTGCTAATTATACAAGCCATGATTTTGCATGCTTCAGTTTCTTAAGTTTGTTTGACTCTGCCACATTAGGTGTAATATAACTTAACGTAGCTCCAAGGTTAATTAAAATAGAAATTCTAGTATCATTGATTTTACCTTCGATTTCTACCACCAAGGACTGGTGGTCATCTTGTCGACCATCTATGGTTGCATTTATCCGATGTAGGATTTTTCCCACATCTCCCACCGTTGAGGCTTCCTGCAGATTATGAAACGTAGTTCTGTTTGTTGAACTCAAACATGGACAGTTCCTCCTTAGATAAGGCTCTCCACATTACCAACACTTTAATGGCTCATGGGGGTTGTCTCCAAACCTTTTTCTTTCCCAGATTTACCGGTTTACCACTGCCTTGCGTATTTGAATGGTTGGAGTGAAAATCCTTTCTCGAAAAACTTTTTGCTATATTCCGATAAGGAGATGGCTGGTACCCCTTCTTCCACTGGTTCATTCGCTCTTGTTTCTTATCCTTCCAGGCTTTGGGAAACTCTACCCACTATTTATACTGATCGTAGAACATTCGTTCTTTCTTGAATACTTAATTCTGTCCTTGTAGGAATGTGGTAGACAGCTTAGAAATCGCTAAATTTTTACTTTATCCTCACATATGTACGGTACGAACCTTAGCAATTCCATAAATTTATTTATAAGGTCCTCCATTGCCATCTGTCCAAGTCATAACTCGTAAAACTCTTTTGTCTTCCTTTCATAGTAACTTTCCACAAGGTATTGTTTCTTGAAATACTTTTTAAAGGAAAACCATTCCAACTATTTCTCCTTTAGGCCCTTGGCCAATTTCAGGTCCTGCCACCAAATGTTGGCCTTCCCTTTCAGATTGTAGATGGCCATTCTGACCTTCATGTTGATGGAATAGTCGTAGATATGGAATTATTTTTTGATGTGCAACAACCATGCCTCATATTCTTCTCTCATATTGGATTCTCCATCAAAGGTAGTTGGTTTAATATTTTTAAATTCTCCTTCGAGGTGGTCTACTTGTTTTCTTTTTCTGTCAGATTTAGTTTTTTCTTTAGCTGAAGGTGTTCCTTCTGACGAACTATCTCCTTTTTCTGTTTCTGGCCCTGAGTTCTTAGAGGCCCTTTTGTTGACTTCTTCCTCATGGTTATCATCCTTTTGGTCTTTTCTTGGTCACTATACTGTGTAGCAGGACTTCATTTATCTCTTGTTGTTCCTGTTGTTCTTTTTTCAATTTTTCATTGTCTGCTTTGAAAATCTGTAATTCAACAATATGGTTCCTCACTGTTTCTAACACTTCCTTGGGTGAGCTTTTGTCACTGTTCTGTCTAGGATCTTCAGGGGGTCCTTGCTGCAGGTTTTCTCCCATCCTGATTTATGCATCCTCCAAAGCTGCCATAATTAACACAAAACAGAAATAGCTTTCTGTTTGTAACCATAAGATTTTATTAGTTTAACATAAAGAAAAATATAAATACTAAGCAGCTATTGTGGCCCTGTTCAGGTCCAGTGTTGTAACCTTTTTTCTCTGATACCATATGTAATGTACCTCAAAATTTACATAAAAAAAAATTAATTGGGTACTTTGAGTTGATTCTGTGTCTTTAAAGTTTTGCAGTCATTCGAAAACCACAATGTACAACAGTCTTATTGCCTTTTTCTTCTCTATCCTATTTTAACATAAGGTCGCCTCTTCCTATTTTGTTACTGAGTTATATACGAAAATAGGTACAAATATAGGGATATCTTGTTTCATTGCAACTTGGTATTATTCCCCGTTTTCGTTTCCATACTCCACTTTATGATATGGAGATGTAGCTACCTAGAACCACTATGATATTAATGCAATGGTCATAGATGTAAGGCCTTATAACATTTGTTATAATATATATATTAATATAGGTTCTACAAGAAGATGTTAACATTATTCGGAATAATTTTAAACATAAATTGTATGGGTATAAAATCGGACACTTATTTGCACCATGAAATAAAGTACGCAGAGGCTAAACTTGGTAAGGTTAGGTTACCATCGTGCCACTAGGAAATTTCTGGTACTTAACGATATTAGGCTATCCGATTTGTATGGTTAATGCGATGGTGGTTAGGTTTAACACATAACCAGTATAGTAAGATGGAAAAGTAACCCTACGTAGGCTACCCAGTGTACCTTGTCATTAATATTCTGAGCAACTGATAGAAGTCAGAACCATATTTCCTTAAAGACCTGTCTGCAACATTTAAGGTTCTCTGAGATGAGTCTATTTGGTTCAGTACTTGGCTTGTGTTCCCCAATGCAATGTCGACAACTTACCATATTCACATGGCCCAAGAATGAATACCCCCTCCCCATTTCTCCATGCAAAAGGTTATTCCAACGTTTTCACTTTCATTCTAGTTTTGGTTTGGTGAAGGAGAAAGAAATGCTTCAGAACATTTTCTGTTTGGCTTTAGCATCGTGGTCATGAATTTGTGATTCGGCCCCTGTGCCAGATGAGTGGAAATCTTGGAAGGAACTTCTCGACGACAGCTCTGTGCGGGGTAAGTTTTCCCTTGACTATTCTCTTATTTATTCATTCAGATTTTTTTCTGTCTCGTCAAGTAGGTCTCTGCATGCCCTTGTTTTCAGGTCAGATCCTCGATAGCATTCTCATTTTACTTCAAGGTTATTGTAAAAAAAAGGGGTAGGTGGTACTCTAGCAAGGTTTAGGTCTTTTCACAGTTTATCCCCTTTCTCTGTACTAGCCTTCCTGTTGGGGCCAAGCTATTCTCCTCTTGTGGAGGAACTTATCCTGATGTCTATTATAAATGTCCATTCGGGATATTCTATTTTTGATTGAACTTTTATTATTGGGCCTAGTTTCCTCCATTGGTTAGTCTCTTAGATGACAACGTGTCATGTCCGGGTTTCCCTTACTTGGGTGTGTGATAGACCTTTCGACATAGGGTTGATCTTGAAAATTTATGTGTTTAATTAATGTGTTTGTTAGTGTTATTATATCGCTTAGAAGCGACGTTCTAATGGTCGGAGGCATGTTCATCCTTTATGTTTATGTTTGAAATGTCACATGAGTTTTATATTTACCATTACTTTATGATCATTATATGCATATCATTTCTTGCAATGTTTTGTTTGAATTAAAATACTAGTATTCATTGCTAATGACGGGCCCCTTTGATGTGTGAGGGTACCCATCAGGGGGACACAAAATCCTCTTCCCTTTTCATTCTAGGAGGCACACAGTTTAGCATGATGGTGAAGGTTATGAAACCCTCCACTACAGTTAAGTGTTTCACCGACCCCTTTCTAATTTACGTTTATGTTCCTTAATTTAATCATATTATTCCTGTTGGATATATTCTAATGTTTCACATTACTTTATGAAGGTACGGTCATGCCGAAGAATGGAAATGCCCTCTTCACTCCTTCAAGAGGTATTTGGGTTCCAAAACAATTCCCTTCCATCTAAGTCATTTTGAGTTTACATGCACCGATGGTCAAGGCTATGTCCCATCCCTAATATTTTGAAGACTTTTCATTCCAAGTTTTGTATTAGTTGACATAGGGTACGCCCTAATTTGTATAAATATTTTGGTACATAGAAAAACACACCAAGCTTGTGCCTGGTTGGGATTTTGATATCTAGATAGTCGTTCCCTTTAAGTAATATGATCATTATAAATTGAGTTTATTTTGTTGTGGACACGGGTTCTAATTCTGTCACTTTCTGTGTTTATCATTGTCCTCTATAATTCCGAAAACGGTTTGTCATTACAGATTTGAATCCTTTTCGTGAGTTATTCTAGTTATTTTTCCAAAATTGATCTCATTGTTGATTATGCAGTCCCTCCCCAAAATCATTTGGTCATGCACAGTAGTATACTTAAAACTATCACAGTAACAAGTGCACCTAAGTGTTTTGTTTCTCCACTGGGATTGTGTGATGACTTACAGATTTCGTTTATGCATCGTGTACTTATATTCTGCTATAAAATTGGTTTTGGTAGGAGTTTGAACCTGAGTCTTATTCCACCCATTTGAAGTTTGACTCATCAATCCAGTTGCATAGAATATTTCATGGAAGAACCTATGCATGTGGGATTCCAACCAGATTATGGGGTTTTTAATATATAACGGTTGGAAATAATACAGGAAATTGACTTGTCCGATTTTTATCAGTATACTCACCAAAAATAGATAGCATTGTTACTATGATAGAAATTTGTGGTTATACTGTAGGTGTGCCTTTTATTAACATAGTCATCTCTAATTTACTATCATAACCATACTGAATTTACATGCAATCAAATCTTTTTGTAATGGGGTTTGTGAAGTTTGCAGAATTATTTTCCTACTTATATGTTTATATATCTACCTAGTTCTTCTGGATTCTGTTGTAGTTAGCTTACTCCAGTGTCATTGTTCCATTGATACAGATCGCCCATTATAATGTATATATATGTTCATAAAAATACCTATACAGGTTTACATGCATAACGAATAATACCTCAGGGATATAGGGTGTGTTTACTTTGAATTTGAATTGTATATTCACTAGAGGAGGCTCATTGTATACTATAATCATCTACAAGAAATATAATTTTCCATAGACATTGGCACACATGACTTCAATCACGTTATGCAAACAATTTTATTTTCCTTTTGCTCAACATAATTTTAATTAAGGAGATAAATGTAGTCTGTGGTCCATTCTATTATGATATTAGTAACTTCTATGAAACTCATCTTACTGGTTAATACATTCAATGACTTTAATAATTACTCAGCTTCACGTCTAAATAATTAAGTCCATTTCTAGCTAACGTCTAGGAAGTAATGGATAGATCCTCCCACCACATCATTCAACCATAAATTCATTCATAGAAGTAAATATATTTGAGCACATGACATTTGACCAGGATAAGGTAGAGTAGCATATCTGAATCAAATTTTCAGGAAGCCAAAGGGAACAACCACGTTCCTCCCAACCGCAGAATAGGGCAACCAATCTTCTTGCCTGATTCACCCCCTAGCCTGACCATGAATCCAAGAGGGCGAATTGAAATCTCTTCTCCAACTATGTCCTTCAATTCCCGCGGAATCCCACTTGCCTCACACCCACACAGTAGTGCTCATAACAGCAAGAAAAAAATCAATAGTCTCCTTCCCCAACATACTTGGCAGTGTCCTACCTCTTCACATATGCTATTTACTTGTTTGCCTAGGGTTTTTTCCCTCCCTTGGGAATTTTCGCAGCTTTCTAAATCCCTGATTTTCAAGGCCTACCAATGGCCAAATCACTGATTTTTCACTCGTAACAATCAGCCCAGAGTTAATTCCAATGTGTTCCCCACTCATGAAGTCATGGTCAGCTAAATTTAAAATGGTTGTTCCATTTGTCCTCCTTCAATGAATATAAAATATTTTGTTTTCATACAAGTGTCATAGTCAAATAGATAGTTGGGTCAAAATCAAGTCTCTCCTTAATAGTCATAACAATTAATTACAATCATCAAATTCAAAATTTGGAATTTCCATAAATGGCAAAATTTTTCCAAATTCGAATTTACTAAAAACAAAATGAATTTTCAGCATATTTAAATTTCAAAAATATTTTATTTTTTGGGGACGTCACAAGAGTGAAGTTGGAGCATACCAAATGAGGAAGAGATGTATGATTAAGGAAAATAAGTATTAAAAAGATAAAGAAATAGTTAACAATGCATAATCACCATCCTCCTCAACCTATTTTAGTGTGAATGTTAAGAGTCTAACACCCTTGACAAGTGGCATTGAAGAATAAATATATTCTTAACAATAAATATTTATAACTTATAAAAAGAAAATAAAATTAAAAAAGAAAAAGAAAAATAAATTAAAGAAAAATTGCAAATTTATATTTACAAAATAATCTCTTACATAAAATTTAGAGATTTTGGTTTCCCTAGACATGATCTTTGATGTGTGGTTTCTTAAATTGAAAAACAAATTTATGAGCCGAGCTCTCATTGCCATTTTATTTTAGTTATTAATCTAGGATAGGAAACCTAGCCTCATTGAAATTTTAAATTATAAATTTTCATTTAAAAGGAATGATGTTGAAGAATAAAAAGTATTTAGAATCTTTTGATTCACATATATTGGAATGACCATAACAATAAAAAACCATTGCAATGATCACACTTAAGAAGACATCATGGTGTTGTGTTAGCAATTTGTTAAACAAATGTAATAATCAATAAACACTCACACTTAGTAAGAAAATCAACCCCTCACATTATCATTTATAATAACATTAAAAATAATTATAATGAGGGAGATTTTATGGCACAACATGATATAACTCTCCTTACACTCATGTTATGAAGTAATCAAATTATACATAAGGGTTGTAGATACACACTCAAATTAAGGTCAAAAACCACATACCACTACATTATGCATTAATTGATCTAGGTGGATATTAGTGGTCAACTACGTATTTTGCTAACTTAGAATGGTTCCACATCTTGGTAGTTTTACTACATTTTTTTAGGTCCAAAACTTATAGTTCATTTTTCAAGCATTTCCCTTCCACTTTAGGTAGTTGACATAGGTCACGAAACCTTTTTGTAGGTGGTTGGACCTAAACACTTAGAGCATGGATTAAGCTTTATAATGATCTAAAAAAATTCCTAAATGGAGTTTGCATGCAAAATTTGCACCCATGGAAGTAGACATGTCAACTAGCATTCTCAAGACCTGCATTCCCTTTGCTACATCACTTCCTATGGAAATAGGGTTTTGGATACTGAGTATTTTTACATATTAGGGCATCATATTTTATGTAAATAGGTAGTTTTGACTACTTCTAATGTCTTCTTGTGAATGAGCATAACCAAGACATCTCTCTCAAAATATAAACTATCGTGATTCTATCTAGTTTGTATATCTTTGCACTTTATAGTATTTTTTCATTTCATTAATTAATAGAATTTGGTTTTCACTATATTATCATGCTCTATACAATATCTCTATGTGTTTCCATTTACATTTATGTCTTCATTCATCTTGTACATAGTTTTTATTATTAACTCTAACCCATAGAATTATTAAATGTTGTTGTTAATGGGTTGCACCTCTTTCTCTCACACATTGAAAATGTCGATAGTTAAGATAGAAGAATTTTAAAAATTGCTAAGTATAAACTAGAAAACTTGCAACATTTGTCATAGGGAAACTTCTTTCATAGCTATAAAACCACACTCAATGCTTCGATTTTTCTTTTTGCTTATATTTTTTCTTACACTCATTCACCAAACATTCTTGAGATCCCTTGCACTTTTCCCTTTATCTCTCTCCGTCTATTTAAAATGAAATAGTAGCACTTTTGGGTTCATTCATCATCTTCACTCTTTAGTACATTTGCATCTTATAGGATATGTCCATTTTAATTTTTTGTTGAGTCAACTTTTACTAACTTTCAATAAAACACTAAAAATTGAATGAACTACTTTGTGGATATCACTTTCAATAATACTAGGAAAATGTTAAAAAACAATAAATCTATTAAATTATAATTTTTTAAAAATTTATATTAAATTTCATTAAAAAAGAAAACAGTTAAATAAAATTTATAACATTCTTAAAAAAAAATATTTAATACATAAATTTTCACTCAATTAAAGATAGATTAAAAATAGATTCATAAAGAAAAAAGCACCACAAAATGATATAATAAATTTTTTAGTAAAAATTTCCAAGCACAAAAATATCTTTGTCCATAAATATTCTTAATGAAAAGAGCACACTAATGAAAACACACTACTTAAAAACATGTTTTTTTTAATAACGATAAAAAAAAATATATATATATGAGTTTTACATGTTTTTTTTTTTTAATTTTATTAATATGGATTTTTTAGTTTATTAGTAGAAGAATTCAATCACTTATAAAACAAGAAGTTGAATAAAATAACATGAAAAGCAATAYTTTTAATAAATTTAATATAAATATATTTTATAATAACTAYAAATTTCTTAATTAATAAAAATTAAAATATAATACAYTATAACTTTTATTAAAATTCTAACCTAACTTATAACTTATAATTAAATATAAAATAACTGTTAAATAYAATTTTTATATAAATACAATATTTCYTTATTACCTAATTCATAATTAGGTCATACTTAAATATTTAACTCATACTTAAATATAARAAAACTGTTAAATATAWTTTTTATATAAATACAATATTTCCTTATTACTATACTATTTACTTTACACAACTATTTTAAAATGTTGTAAAATCATGTAATTTATTAAACAAGGTCTCCTAGTAATTTGGATACATTATGTTATTTAATTTACAAAACTATTTTAAGATCAGACGCAAAATCATGTAATTCATTTAACATTTAGGTTCATACGAATTTAGATACATGTTTAGGAGTGGGTAAGCATGAAATTATTTTACCCCACGGACAGCAATCAATTACGCACCGAATCACATGGTATATATATACCCGTCTCTTTGGACGAATTCTTTTTTACCTGTAATTGGGAGGGCTGAGAGTGTGTTCGGCGAGGATGCTATTTTCGTGACAAGAAAGAAATTTCCATCCCAAATGCATGATTTTAGTACATCATGTGTTTGGTGTGGCTCACCATACCATTTTCATGACAACCATGCAGCCAACCGATTTTACTCTGATTTACCACACCAACTTCATGATCTCCTCCATGGAACCAATTCATATTCTCATTTATATAAGGCGTGAGTAGTGCTCCCGAGACTCAAAACTCTCAGCCGTGAGTGGATCTCTTTTATATTGAGTTTTAATAAAACAGTATTTCATTATGGAAAATGATCAGTTTGGAAAGTTTTGATGGCTCTATTGTTAAAATTGCGAATGACTTTGAAATCTGTTCGATCCTATTACGGACCATCATGTCAAGCATCACAAGCTTGCGATTGTTTATTGTAACGTACCACTTGTGTTGTCATTCGGAATGGGTAGGATTGGAAAGAATTTTGAATGAAAGGATGACGATCAGAGCTATGTTACAACTGTGAATGATGGACCGTTGAAACTTCATTGCTCGTGTTGTTGTTAACTTTAATCATCTGCCGTGGACGCCGGTGAATGCCCTCCTCAAACCGAATACATCTGTGCTCGCCCATCCTCCTGTTCTCGTCGCCCTGTTCCAAATCCTCTGCACTCAAGACTCTACCAACAATAGGTTCCATGGAAACCCTTTTCAAATTCTCCAGAGTTGCCATTTTCCCCTGTCACTCGAATTTCTCTTCAATATCTTACTCTTGTGGTGAAATTCTAAGACGCTGCCCTATTTATTTTTGATATAAGCTTTTTTTTCAAAGCCTTATGAGTTTTTGTTATAAGCGTGTTTTAAAGCCTTAACAGGTTTTACAAACATTAAATTTGTGGCAATGTCCAAAATTGCCTTATGAAAAAAACATGTTTTCAACGCTGGAAAATTCTATTTTACCATGATTTTTGAACTTGTTTTAGTATTGCATTCTTCAATTGATGTTGTGTTGTTGCAAACGGCGAAGTTTTTCAAAAATAATATTAATAGAAATATGGCGGCATTGAAACATGGGTACAACGATTGCAGAATATATATATTTTTAATTCACATCGATATTGATATATATTTTTTTTAAATAGTTAAAAAACTTAGTTTTTGAAAAATGTAAGAAAATCTAAAAAAATATTCAACATTTTATTTTCAATGTCTAAATGTATAATTTATAATTTATAATTTTGTATAATTTATCTTTGGCTAGTTTAGTTCCCTATGCATTTATTTAATGAAGTTATTCTAAAGTTTGAATCTATGTTAGAAGAGAAAGGTTAAAGTGACGAACACATTAGTGTTGTGTCTAAGTACACTTGCCAAAGAAATTAGGAGATTCATGACACAATGCTTAAGTAGTGCCATAATGCTTTTTTGAATTCAATCTGTGGGAATAATACATATTAAGTAGTGCCATAATGCTTTTTTGAATTCAATCTGTGGGAATAATACATATTGCAACAAATTTCAATATAGTTCTTTTGTGATGTTTGAATTTCATGTAAACATTTTTCATTTGTTTCACTAGTAGTGGCCCTAATTTGTTGGAATTTGAGACATAGTCATTAGACCTTGCAAAGAAGTTGTTCTTTGTGATTACAATATTTGGAAATTGATTTTTTATTATTGAGCTGAAATGAGATTACAACATTAGAGGATGACACAATTTGATTGTAGTTCAATTTAACTGCTTAAATTGTTATTCATTAAATTATCAATCCAGATGCTTGTAATGTTATGAAGTGTTGGGAAAGTATATGCGGGACTAGGTAAGAAAACTCTAAGCTATCCCTACTGCATTCAAAATCACTTTGCTTGATGAATCATTCCTAGAAATCGAAATCAAGTGTATGAGTATGCTTTGTTCTTTAATCAATTGATGCAATCCTTTGTTCAAATGTTGAATAATCCAGTTAACTTACTCAATAACTTGGCTAATTCATGTAGCTTTACCAAACTATAATTTGGAAAAATAAATATAAATTTGAATATCAAACTAGATCCAACTAATTTTGTAGTTGTAGATTCAACTCGTGACTTTACAATTATTTAAGATTTCGAGGTGAACAACATCAAGATTGCTAGTAATAAATCAAATACATGTGTTACCAAAATTCAGTTTGCACACTTGTTCTTCACACTGCAAATTGAAAGCATAAGCGAATGGGGGTAAAGGAATAAATATCGATCTATATTATTTCTAGCAGGGCCGGCTCATGGGCGGACCAAACACCTTTCCCCGACCATTTCAATTTCAGTTTAAGGTAAATATCGATGTCAAGAAAGAAATCAAGGATATCAATTGAAATAATAGCATGCTTAACTACATAAGTAAATCTACCAAATGAAAATAATAATTAAACCTACAAAAATTTAACTAAGTATATAGGGTATACCAAAGAGAGGGGCTTGTTCCTCTTCCAGCACACTGCTAGAAAACTCGAGTGTGTTGCTAGAAATCTACAACAAAAGATTCATTCATTTCGACATCCAAATATTAGATTACAAAGGAATATTACCTTCCCTTCATAGTGTTGACGATCAAAATCGCAATGAGGTTTTTGCGTGCAAAGTATTGCTAAAGCCTATTATTTAAACTAAGCTAATGATATATAATACTAGTAGGTGGGACCCCCTAGTAGATTGGAGGATTAGATTAGGTTCTTATTACACATTTATGTTGTTGTTCCGGTGATGCTTATAGGATTCTGCATGATTGATGAGGAAATCTTGTTTTATTTACGACAGATGGCAGATGGATAATGGATTTTATGTGTTGATTTTGTTACTCTAAGCTCTAAATTCAATGTTATAAATGGTTTATATTCACTGGAATTACATTTATATTGTAGCCATGATTCGTGACATGCTACACCTACACAAGACACATATTAGTTATAACCAGAAACAAGAGAAATAGAAAAAGACTTGGAATGAATCTAAGAAAAGGGAGCTATGCTATACTATGCTACACTATATGCATTTGAAATTATAAAAGGTTGATGTTAGTCCTAACTAACAATGTTAGTGGCTATACGATGTTATTGAGTTATATGAAGGCGCATTTGATATACATTATGGTATGTTTGGCAATGGTTAATGTCATATTGGGTGGTGCATTTGGAAAACAATGGATGTTAGTTTCGATGCAATGGATTAATGGAATGGGTTAATGTTGGTTGGCTGGTGTGTACTATGTAATTGAATGAGGAGAGGATGGAAGCGACGTCCATTTATTGTATGTCACTCCAAACTTCGCCCACTTGTCGTCACCCTAGCTTTGTTATTGTTCATTCGAATTTTGTCCTGGTTAATCTCTGATATTTAGGAAAGGAAGGAACTGCTCAACCAAGATTGCATTTTTAAGGCCATTTTGTTGCAAGTATTTTTTTTTTTTCCATCCATGAACTCGCTTTGTTTATGAAACAGTATTAGCTCGGTGATGTATCGGTCTATGTTTTTCTTGAGGCTGGTAACTGTGTAAACTATGATGTTTCTCTGGAATGGTTGTTCTGCGCAAATGGAAAATTGGATGGTTGAAGTCACAATTTCATTGACTATTCTGTGTAAAGGAAGTCGTGATGGCTCTCTATAGTCTCTATGGGATTTTGTTGGAGGGTTTCATTTCACTTTGGACTTTCTTGTCATCTCCTCACAATATTGTAACCATACCCAGCCGCATTTGGTGTTATGGGGTTGTTGTGTACTTTTTGAACCACCTTTGGGTCTCTGCATATCATTCTCCACCTACTCGTGGGATCATTTTATGTTATTGGTCTTTGCACAGTTGGTTATGATGGCTATTATGCTAACATGATTACTTTAGGGTTGGTTTCTTTTTCATGGCTTTGCTTTTATATCAGCATTATTCGGTTTTTTTGGAGAAAACCATGAGGGTTATGCCTTGCGTGTTCTCGGTGTTATTACTGGCCAGTAAGAATCCTCTGCTCCTCTGTTCATAGTCTCTCCTACCTGGTGCGGACTATCACCCTATCTTGCAAGCTAATGGTTATGTAGCATGTGTGTACATCGTGTTGCCTCAAAGGGTTCTCACTTGTTGTTGGTATGGTCGACTCCAGTATCCCTGTGTTGGTTCCACTGAGCGAACCCTTGATTATTCAGAGTCCGCCCTCGATTATTCAAAGCTTGATTTTGATAAATGAACCAGTTACACCCTGTTGGGTATTTTGTGAATGTTATGAGTTGGTGAAATAACGTTGATAATGGTTTTTATTTTTTTTTATAAGTAAGAGTTTGTATTAAATATAAAAGTCCTTCTCAAAACCAGGATTCAGAGTACATTAACAGAGTTATTCGGTTGTAATTACTGAACTGCTCCGTGAGGAGAAACCAGTTCATCCAACTGTATGTAGCTAGTAACAAAAATCTTCTAACAGTTCTGTAGAAAGCTATACTTTTTAACTACCATGAGAATCACTAGAACTAAAGTAAGGAACAAGGATAGTATAATCTGGAGCATACTCGGGCAAGATGCCAGGCCAAGGTTCCTCAATGACAGGTGTCCCGCCGACAGTCCATTGCATGTCCGTGGCATTGTGGCTTTTGTCTTCGGGCACTTGGATGCTGTTGTCCTTCGCCTCTACTGTCGCTGTCGAAACTGCAGTGTCATCTCCTCCTTCATTGCTGGCCAGAGTTGCCTTCCACACGAGAGCATGTATGTCCTTTGGATTGCCTTCCTTCCCTGTGGATGGCATACTTTCTTCTGTGGTAGCGTGTTGAAGACTGCTCGCATGACCACTGGAGTTCTCAGAAGCATCGCGCGAATACTCAGGAGCGGCTGGAGGGGGAGTGGCTAGAAGCTGGAGAAGGACCGAGAGGCATCCCTCCATCTGTTGGACCCGGAACTGGAGATCATTCACCCCCTCACGGAGCTCGAAAACTAAGTCTTGGAGAATGGCAGAGTGTTCACGCGACAGAGTGGGCGGGGGTGTCTTTGGATTGTGGCGAGGTCGACTATGGCGCTGCGCGGGAGGAGAAGAGGAGTTCTTGACCTGGGGAGAAATCCATGTCGGTGACCAGGAGGTGTCAACGACAGCCATACTGTCCAGACTGGGAGTGGATGAACCAGAGGGCGAGGATGAAGTGCGGGGGCGTCGTGGGTGCCACGGAGAGCCCCGTCGTTGACGCATGCGTTGACGAGGCATGGCGAGGCTCGGCTTCTGCAAAGGATCTGCAGAGCCAAGATGGAAGAAGAAAATTGCCCGAAATACCATGAAAATCGCAGAGCCACACCACCAAACGAGACTGCTGAATGAATTCGGCATGGTGTTATGCATAGAGGCGGTCGAGGGGGGTGGGATTAATGCCCCTCCCATCATCTTTTAATGCTCGTTAAAGCCCGAGGGTGGTGGCCGCGTGGGGCACGAGCCGAGCACATGGCTCCGTGCTCCGCTGGCCTCCCCCTTCACTCAGACCTTGCCAAGTGGCCTGCAATACCACCCCATTCGGGGGCGAATCGACTGTAGCTGCCTGGCGGATGCATTGTTGAAGAATAGGATGCTCTGGTTCCACCGCAGAGATGCATAGGAGATCCGATCCCGTGCAGGTAGTTCCTATGTTGGCGAGCTCGTCTGCGACTTGGTTTGCCTGCCTTCGAACATGGGATGGGATGATTGTCTGTGTTGGCATTATTAAGCTGGAGAGCAGTTGTATGCCATGGGAAAGCCTCCAACTTGGCGTGACTTTGTCCGGGTTTGCTCCCTTTAGGATGCGCTGTAAAATATTGATGATGATCTGTGAATCTCCTTCAACCATTAAATTCTGAAATCCGTGTTCATTTGCCAGGTGGAGACCTCGGATCAAGACCCAGAGCTCTGCTGCGTTATTTGTTGAGTGCCCTAAGGAGCCTGCAGTAATTAAGAGAATGTGGCCAAGGTGATCCCGGATAACTGCTCCATACCCCGCAGCTCCTGGATTGCCTTTGGAGGCACCATCGAAGTTAAGTTTTAAGAAGGGGGTAGAAGGGGGTGACCAAGATGAGGGACTCACGGCATGGAGGGGGGGATGAGAAGGGGAAGAAGGGAGGGAGAAGGGGAGGGGTTGCCAATGTTGAAGGATTAAAAGTTCAGAAGGGGTGCTGCTCCCCATTTCATTGGTCCAATGCTGCAGAGAGATGGTTTCTAAAACATGGTTACGACATTGATGCCATCAGGATTGCCAAGGTTGCGAAAGATTTCTAAAGAGCCTTCGGTTCCGCTCTTTCCAAACTTGCCAAAGGATGAAGCCTGGAAGGAGTATAACGCCTGATCTCTCCATTCTGCAATGGTGTCAATAATGCTTTCTCTCTACCGATCTGTTTTGCGCATAATAATGGCTACTTGATCCCAGAGTTGGGTTGTGTAGGAACACGAGTTCAGAAGGTGATTCATAGTCTCTTCAGCACTTTCGCATAAAAGGCAGATGGAGGGTCCTACAAATCCTCTCTTTGAGAGAGTGTCCCAAGTGAGGATGCTGGAGTGGGAGATGAGCCAAATAAAGAAAGTGACTTTTGGCCAGTGCTGAAGACTCCAAATTTTGCGCCAAAGTGCGTTGGCAGGAGGGGGATTGATCTGAGTCAGGAGTTGGTAGGCCTCCTGTGTGCTGAAGGTACCTTTGGGGTGATGGCCCCATCAAAGAATGTCCTCTCCTTCAAGCTTGAGAATCTTCCGTTTGGACATTTCCTCCTGCCAGGGTCCCACATCCACCCTTGCGTCCAGATCTATGCGCTCTTTGTCCAGGTGCCATTTACGCCACTTGTCCTCAGGACCATTTTCATGCCAGTAGTCAACCACTCTTGTCAGACCTGCGAGAGTAGCGCTTGGGGATATTGTTTCCGCCCAGGTTGTTTTGGCTAAAATGGGCCATTGCTACCAGGAGTCCTGCCAGAAGAGAGCCGTTTCCCCGTTCCGAATTTCCCAGAAAGCATTTTGGGTGACCATTTGTTTGTTCTGCTTGGCCACTATCCAGATCAGAGATCCAGGACCTTCCCCATCCCACCGTATTAGATTTTTCTCTGCTACGTGAGGCGTGTATTTTTTCCGCCAGAATTTGGCCCAGAGGTCTTGAGGTTGCTTAAGCCATCGCCACCAGATTTTTGCTGTGAGAACTTTGTTCATAATAAGGGGGTCACACAGTCCCAAACCTCCTTGAGCTTTGGGCTTGCAAAGTTTGTCCCAACTGACTAGAGCGATCTTCTTCCCAGTATTGAAGCCTTTCTAAAGAAAACTCCTTTGGAGGTTTCTAATGATTGAGAGGACATGTCTTGGAGCTGCCATCGCCAAGAAGGAGTAAATCGGTAGGGCTTGAAGAACGCTTCAGAGGAGAACTAGGCGGCTGGGAAGATTTAGAATTCTGAGGGTCCAGGAGGAGGAGAGAAGGTGCTCCCATGAGGAGTTACGCAGAGGATTGTCTATCAGGGGGATGCCCAGATATTAGGACGGAAGGGAGCTTCTTCTGAAACCATGGATTTCAGTGATGTGGCGTTGGATTGGAGGGGGCGTGTTGAAGAATAAGATTTGGGACTTATCCTTGTTGCACTCCAGTCTTGAGGCAACGGCAAAAGCCTGAAGAATGTCGAGGACAACATTAGCCTCACGAACCGTGGGGGTGCCCATTAGGAGCGAATCATCCACAAATTGACTATGCGAGATGGGAGGAGAAATGCCATGCAAGGGTAAGTCTTTTAAGCGATTTCCTGCGATTGCAGCTTGGATGGAATGGCCAAGACCCTCAGCCATGATGATGAAGAGGAAGGGGGATAGTGGATCGCCTTGCCTGATACCTCTTGAAGGGGAAAAGGTCTGGGAAGGGACACCGTTGACCAAAATGGAAAAGAAAGCTGAAGAAGTTAAGTTCATGATCCAGGTGACCCAGCTTTGGTCAAAACTGAAAGCTATGAGCATGGCTCGCATATAATCCCAGTTCAGCTTGTCGAAGGCTTTGGAGATGTCCAGTTTAAGAAGCATACTTGGAGTTTTGGTTTTCTGCAGAGAGTGGATCACTTCGTGGGCAAGGATGACGCTGTCCATTATTTACCTGCCTTCAACATATCCTGATTGTTCTGGGAAGATGATAGTTGGTAAAATGGGCTTGAGTCTACTGGCTATGATCTTTGTTAGGAGTTTATATATTATGTTGCAGAGCGCTATAGTTATGTACTGCTGAGGATGCTACGCCTGTTCCTCTTTGGGAATGAGAGCCAAAAAAGTTGAGTTCAGAGATTTTAGAATCTGTCCGGAGGCTCGGGCGTCCTCAAGAATCTCCCATACCTCGTGCCTGAGCATTGGCCAACAATGATGGAAGAAGTCACTGGTAAAGCCATCTGGTCCTGGAGATTTGCATTTAGGTGTATCCTGAAGCGCTTGATCTACTTCCTCAAGTGAGATAGGTCGTAGTAAGGCCAGGTTCTGTTCCCTCATGACAAGGGAAGGCACATGCTGGATTATTTTGGCGATGGCTTCATGCCTGTCCTGGATAGGTTCGGTGAGGAGGTTTTGATAATATCCAACCAGGGCTGCTTCCATATCCTTATGTGAATGAAGGGGCTCCCCATTGGCAGAGATTAGGCTGGTGATTCTATTAGTGTCCCGTCTTTGAATAGTGGTTCTGTGGAAGAACTTGGTATTACGGTCGCCCTCCTTGAGCCACCAAATGCGCTACTTTTTCTTCTAGAGGATCTCTTCTTGTTTCTTTCTGGATGCTAATTGCTGGGTGACGATTTGTTCCTGTTCCTTTAAATCAGAGGTAAGCCCTTGGGTTCTGATCTTCTCCTAGATTTCTCTCTTGAGTAATTTATCCACATCTTCTGAGGCGCATTTTGTTTCTTGCAGAAGGACGATGTCAGGTTTTTCTGCCATGATCAGCTCGCGTAGCAATTTGTGCTTGCTACGCCCATTGAGGCCTCTAATGTTCCAAGAGATAATCTTCATGATGATAAGGGGTTGGGGAGGGGAGGAAAGCTATCCGAGATAAGGTGGATTTGGCCTGAATTAACCATGAAGTGCCTGATTTATTGTATAAGCTTGTTGGTGGATTTCTGTCCTCTTCTCTTCTCATCTTTCTGGGTTTTACGAGTGCTTTTGGATTGACTACTTTGGATTCCAATCCCTTGATTGGATCTGGCTGTGGATCCAGCGGAGGAGTTAAGATATACCTTATGCACCTTTCAAAGTTGATCTCTGGGAATTGTGAAGAGTTTCTGTTGTCTGTACGCATGCTCAAGATGTTCCAGATCCACCCCTGCTAGATCTGGCTCTTCTAGTTCCATTTCCGTTTCTCCGTGCTCTGCGTCCACAGGAATGTGGATTTCCTGATTCTCGTTTGGGGAAGCAATTTATGCGCCCGTGCTCAGAGGGTTTTGGTCTTCCCCTTGCTTGGGAGTTTGAGAACCAGTGGCCGGTGGTGGCCCGTTTGGCGGTGGATGCTCTGCAGGATTTTCAAGCTGGTCCTGCAATGCTATAAATCTATTGCTAGTGGATGGATCCTTACTTACCTGGGCTGGTTGTTTTCTGCTTCCCGGTCGCCTTTTTCCTGTGGGTTGAGTGAAGTCGTCCTTGTCTTTGTTGTCGTCTAGGTTTCCTTCTTTTGGAGCATTGTTGAGGGGGCATTCTCTAAACAGGTGTCCATGCTCATGACACCTACGACAAAGAAATGGAATATGTTCATAATCAATGGTCTGGACCCAATCCTCGTCTTGATATTCCAGAATGATGGACCCAGGGAGCGCCTTAGTTATATTCAAGTAGACGCAGATGGGAGCATAGGAGGTATAACACCTTTGCTTCGTGGCCTCCGACGATTTGACATATATGCCAATGGTATTACCGATACCCGCCAGAACCTCCTCAAGCCAGAATTCTTGTGGAAGAGAGTATAATCTGATCCATACAGGCGCATGAGCAAAGTCTTCCTTTTCGGGGTTGAATTTCTCCGTCCAGAAGCGTAGGAAGAGGCCTGCCGAGTTGAAGAAATACGGTCCTCCGTCGAAGACTCGGTTACGGTCTTCCAGATTGTAGAAGATTATTGTGAAGAAGCCTTTGGATCCTAGTTGCAGTTCATAGTGGCCCTTTGGTTTCCACCAATATTGAATCCAACGGATCAGATCTCATTCTGAGGGCCAAATCCCTAAAAACTTTCCCACAAGGGCGTAATCCCTCATGAATTGTTTTTGCTCCTCTATGCGTGGGGAACTAATCACATATTTGGGGGCTTGTGGAGCTTGTGGGATACACTTACCAGGTTTCCATGGAGCAGCCGCTGTGGGGATAGAGGCTGCTTTCTTGTGGTCGATCTCCATTTCTCGGTCCTTGGACGCGCCTTCTTCCCATAGGGTCGAGTATATGTCTGGCGGCGGCTCAAAGGCTGGCCGCTTGGTTCTTTCTGCATCTTTGCCGCCGGCTGTAGCTTGGCTGTAAGAGCCGCTCGTCGGCCCTCCTCCGCTGGGTGGCGGATGCCCCAATGGGGCCATTGCTGGACCCCCGCACCACGAAAGATCTGCAGAACCCTAGATCGACGATCAAAACCTAATCGCTGCGATGCTTATTTTTCCAATCCAACACTTTGCATTTGGCATAAAATCGTTTATAGTGGTTTTTATTGGTATATAGTCGTTGCATTATTTATTATGAAAATTGAATCGATAGATCAACATAGTTAAATTGGTTGATTTTAGAAGTTGTAATTGGGCATACAATCACTGCCTCCTTTTGTGAAAATAGTTGGATTGATAAGTCAACATTATTTTATGTTTCGATTCAGAGTAATTAGACATGTACAGTCACATAAATTTTCTTTTCATTTTGAGTGGTCTGTGTGTTCCTAGAGAATGGTATAAATTCTTTTGGTGGTTATCGTGTGTTTAATATGTCCCGTTCGAGATCGTTAAAATTGGAAATTTGATGTCAGAGACTTGGTTGTCTGTTGTGTATGTTTTATGATTATCGTGCATCATATCATTTGATTGCACCATCCGAGATGGGCACAGGTTTTATAATAGTATGGTTTCATTACATTTTAATTGTTAAATTGGTTAGAGGAATGGGATCGAGCACGTTTTTTAAAGAACTAGTGTATGTGTTTGATTTGAGGAAATAATTTATGGACATTGGTTGATGGTTTTGATGTTGAACAAAGTTGAAACAAATGGTTGTGTGTTCATTGGAATTTGTTTTAAATATTAAATGGAATAAGTGAGAGGAAACAAATTTCTTTTCATAGGATGTTCGTAGGTCATGCTGATTTTGAATATGATGACAGTGTGTTAATTAAAAGTGTTAAAGATTTAAAAGTTGATAGTGAAAAGGTTTAACGCACAGTAATGGTTAAATCGACCACAATAATTGTTAAATGGTGTTGGGATAGTAGTTTTAAATACAAAACTATTTTATGGATTACTTAATTAATTTTTCGAATGATATCCGCTCTTTTACCCTACCATTATTTCACTTTTCGCTAATTACAATCCCCTCGCCTTCCCATATTCATTATCCACTCCATGTTCCTAAAATTTAGATATAGTTAAGGGAAACTCTGTATTATGATAGTTTAAGATCAGAGGGATGGATTACAGTGATATACTCTTTGGTTTACATTAAACTTGATTGTTTGTTGTCTGTGAGCAGTAATCATGATTTTTCCCCCCTCATTTTAACATTTTTCCCTCAATACAAACCCCTCGCATATCCCAAAACCTTCGCTCACCCCCTGCTCATTGAAGACTATTAAACAATTTGTATGGATTGGATTGCATGAGTCTGATATGTGGTTGAGATTTTTTTTTATTTCATATTTTAAAAGAGTTGTCATTTATGGTTGTTAAAGAAACTATTTGATAATCAATTATGCATACATGAATGAGATTTTACAGCAGAGGTAGCCACGGCAGAGGTAAGAGAGGGAGAGGTTGCTGGAACAGAGGCCCTAGAAGGCCAAGATTCTCCATACACTTTGATGCAGACTCGCAGGAGTTAGGCCAGCTATTTCAAGATGGGTTTTTTAATTGGATTTGGCAAGGAGTGGTCCAACCTAGGCCTAAAAGGCCTCCTTTCCAAGCCCCACAAGTCCCCGGTATCCTTGTTCCTCCTCATGTCTCATTGTAGCCTGAAGTTCTTGAAAATGATGGATGACAAGATATTTTCGACCCAATAGTCTCCCAACATTGTGGTTGGCCTAACTTGTCTTTACCTGATCCCCCTCCTATCAATCGAATTGTCCAAATTTCCCCTGTCCACTCCCCAGTTCAGTCTTCCCATGCAAGCATAAGGTTCAAAACTGAGGCCCACCATGCCCCTAACAAAGGAAAAGGCATTGTTGCCCCTTCCTCACCCTCCAATGAATGATAAATCTTTGTCCTCTCACATGCATTTGAGGGATGATTACTCTCATGTGATCAATGAGATTAGGCCTAAAGGCTCCACACAACCTAAGGAAAATTCAGAGAGATCAAAAGGTGACAACAACAACAAGGGAAATATTGCTTCCCAAAGTGGAAAATATGGACTTTAAGTTTTTATTTATTAATTGTTGAAAACATAGTAATTTTTGGATATATGGGTAATATGTTTTTGGAAATAATTTCAATTATTATTGAGATAAATTGTCAAATATGAATATGATGATGGAAGTCACAAGGAGGGATGTTTTGTTTAATTAACTAGTTATGTTATGATTGTTAAAAGCTAAACAGAGTCACAAGGGGTCCCACCTACTAGTTATTATTTATTTAAAACCCCTTATTATGATTTATTACTTTTCCCCCTTAACTAAAAAGATGGTTGATTTTTTAGTTAACTTAACTAATGAAGTATTTTAACTACTTCAACCAATTCCAATTTTCTTTTAGGAAAAAGAAAAGGGAGGAACAAGAAGAGAATAAAAGGAGAAACATACTAAGGTTTTCTCTTTGAGTTCTTGTTGAGATAATTCAGTTTTCATTCATTCCTTAATTCATTATAAGTCTAATTCTTTTTTATGATAGCAGGGCCATATTGTAGACAACAAGATTCAAGGATGAATTACATCATTCAGACACTTGTTTTTTAGAGGTGTTGATATATCTTTGATAGCCTGTGTATACTTCTTTGTTTGTGAATTATATTTCATGACTGACAAAGACTATTGTGCAGAGTCGAATGGGCAATAGTTTGTGGCAAGATGATCTAGCTTTTAAAGTTCGGTTTTTAATTTTCTGTCATAAGTCCTTTTGTATGTTTCATCGGGGACAACTAAGTTTGAATTTGGTCCGAAACTTCTTCAGGAAATTTTGTAAAGAGAATGATTCTTTGATGAACTTGAATGAAATAAAGGATTTCTTTATCTCTCATCTATTATGATTATTGACTTGGTGTTATCCAGATTATTTTCGGCACAAAATGAGAGCGGAGATATAATAAAGAAATGCACAGAGATATTGCATATATTCAATAATATAACAGAAATGTATCAGAGATGCATAAACACAGATATAAAGTAATACACGATTTCTATTAATCAGAGAAATGTACAGAGACTATAAAAATACAGAGTGAAAGACTCGCTAGAATGGTGGTAGCTTATCTCTGACAAGAGATGTGAAGGATACTCGCGTTCGCAAGAAGATGATTACAATGAGGCTCTGAAGGCCTTTTTACAATAAACAAGAATGAAAAAATTCCTATACATCCAAAAACCTAACCCTAGGAGATGAAGCGCCAAAAGTCATGTGGGCCCCGTTTGGGTAAGTTACTACATCAACTTTCCCGGGTCGTAACGTTTGCATACGATCTCCGTTTTAGGCGTATGATAGCTCGTTGGAAAGGTATCATCGAGGATATTCATTTTTGGGGATAAATCATGCCTTTGACTATCATTGAGAACCTCAATATAGAAAAACATTCATTTAGGCCCTCAAAATGGCCCCAGAAGTTAAAACCTGTTAAAAATAGTAAATTGCCAAAATTGCCAGAAAGTTGTTTTGAGCCAGTTGGAAAAGATGGGTGGCCATTGATATCCACCTAGATCATGGTGTCTTTAATTTTGTCTCTATATTTACTTCAACATCTGATATATTCAGAAAATTACATAAATAATGATTTTTTTCATGAAGATTTTATTTACAAAAAACCAACCCAAGCACTTGTAAACAATACTTGCGAATTAGGATATCAATTTTGTTTTCTATAAACATAGGGTTACAGTCCTATATATCTTGATTTAGACAAACAAAATCTGAAAATGTTTGAGTAAGATCATTTCATATCTTTTCCTCAACATTTATTTGGTGACCATACTAGGGAGATGTGCAATATCTCTCTCGTTATTTTTATGCTTGATTAGCATCGAATAAATATATTTTTTATGATATTGATTATTTGACTATGTTATTTCTTAATGACTATACCTATTGCAAGGAAGCCCAATATTGATCCCGGTCTTCAAGATCAGACCATCATTGTTTTTAATTTGTTCAACACTATTTTAGACACTACTAATACTCGTGTTGAGATTAATCATTCATGGGCATCAATTGAACGATATTAGTTCCCACAAATGTTGGGAATATAGACTAAGACAACCTAGAAATCAACAATAACATTCTTGTTCCTTCAATTTTGGCCTTTATTTCATGTCCTTAGACTCTTGTGTTTCTATAAGAAGAAGAGGCTGATGACCTGAAATTAGTTCTATTGCTGAAATAGGAAGAAGAAATGTTGTGTTATCAACCCAAAAAATTTCTCTAAGAAGAATTTTTTTTTGTTCATCTAGTTCATCTTTCTCTTCCTCACCTATCATCCACAAGATGACATCTAGTGGTGGCTCTGGTGGCATTGGAGGTGATTCCTCTTCCCAGTCTTCAGCTTCTTCAATTATTGGTAGCTTATATAGCCACCATATCCATGTCCAATCTACCACAAATCCCACCAAAGTCATTCAAAATTATGGCCTTTTTCAGTTTGAAGAAGACACCATAACCACACCATGGCATGTGTCCTCTCCTCTTAACCTAGAACCTATTACTCATCAACTTTCTAAATTCAAAGAGAATCTCCCTAGTTTTTAGGGAAATAAAACTGTCACTACAAATAAACACCTAGTGGCATTTTCTAATGCTTGTCACTATATAGGAGAAAATGACAATGATACTTGCAAGCAGTTATTTTTTAATTCCTTGGAAGGAAAGGATGCGGACGATTTCTTTAACCTTCCTCCTAAGATTCTGTGTACTTGGGAGGAGTTAGTTTATTGGTTCAGATCCACCTATGGGCAATCTAAAATCCCAACTGAGCAGTGATGGGAGTACAATAACATCACCTATAAGGATGGTGAGACCATCAAGTTCTTCAACTTGTATTTCACCAAGTTATACAATCAAATCCATGAACTCATTTGACCTCGGAACCAAGGCGATTTAATTCATTACTACAATTCATTACATTCCCCATATCATAATAGGCTTGAGGAAAAATCCATTGATAATGTTGGTTATGCTCTGCATACTTGTTTAGAGTATGAAGAACAGCTTGAAAAAACATGTCTACCTCAAGGAGAATCGGTTAAACAGAGAGACATGTCCACCCTCTTACAGCTAGTACAAGATATGAATAATCGTATGATAGCATATGAGAGAAAAGGAAATGTTTACCCTATATCCCCTAGAGCTTCATCCTCTTCTGCACCCCTCTTTAGAAATACAATTGAAAATAATTTTCATCCTAAAGCTATCTTGCCTCGAAGTTGGTGTAACGTTTGCGAGGAATACCACGAGGAAGCCACATGTGAGGTATGGAAGAGCTCCAGAGATAAAATCTTTGGTAAAATACCAGAGACTACCATCGTTGTCCTAGATTTTACAGAGCTAGACAATGTCATGATCATCAATACTAGGAACAAATCTTATGCTCCCAAAGGAAAATTTGATCCTCCCTGCAATTCTTCTAGCCCCAGCTCTTCCTCACCAGCTGCTACTGTTCAGGTTCCTAAAGTTCTTGATAGTCAAGGAATTACTTCCCCTCTCCCCTCTTCCAAATACAATATTTTGAATCAGTTGGCCAACATCAAAGAAGATGCCACCCTTTTGGACATGGTTTTCATCCCTCAATAATAAAGGTATCTAAAAGAATTCATGGAAGGAAACACTTCCATTTTAGCCAACCTCTCTGAAGAGGTGAATGAAGAGGATTCATCTGTAAATAAAGTAGGTGTACATAACTTTAGATACCCTGTAAAAAATCCCCATTTTTGTATTTCTGTAAATATTATGGATACGATCGCCCATTGTTTCCTCATTGATGGCGGTTCGAGCCCAAATGTGAGGTCGAAAATTGCTATGGAAGAGATAGTATTGTCTTATACAAATGAAAATTCCAGAAGCATGCTCTCCTGTAATAGTCTACAAAAAATGACCATAGGTGAGATTAAATATGTGACCTTAGTTTTGTGCGGAAAACCCTTAGTATTCAGGTAATTGATATGCCTGTAATAAATTACTCAATCATCTGGGAAACATATTGGAAATATTTAACGGGTGGATGCCTTCACTTGATGGAACACATTTATCCATTCCTTGGAATGGTAAAAACATTATAGTCCTTATAGAGGGGAAGATTTCACCTTACATAGAAAGTGTTCCAAAACCTAATGTAAACTATGTTGAAGAGGACCTAGGGGTGTATACCATATTTGTTGAGGAGGATATCATTCCCTTGGAAAAAAATGATCTGGATGATGGTATGTGGCACATGCACTTTGATGGTTCATGCTCTAATGAAGGTAATGGAGCTGGCATAATCTTGTACTCTCCTGTGGGGAAAATTCATAACTTTTCTTACAGGTTGTAGTTTACTTGCACAAATAATGCCACTAAATTCAAATATATATTATTAGGCATTGAAAACGCCTATAATCTTAGCTGTGGTCACCTTTCAGTTTTTGGGGATTCTGAGCTTATTGTGAACCTTGTACGTAAGATTTAATCACCTAGAAACAACTTGATGAAATGATACACCCAGATTGTTTGGGTACTTATCTCGAACCTATTATATTTCAACATCAATCATGTTAAGAGGGAATTGAACTCAATGGCTGATCGGTTAGTTGTTTTTGTAGCCTCTCCTAATTGACAACTTCTGCCACATAGACCTGATTGTACTTTTCAATATCTATATCATCCACATATCCCTGACAATATAGAATCTTGGTAGGTATTCCCTAGCGATGAGAGAATATGTTTTTTCATTCAAAATGAACCCTATAAGCCCAAGGAAATTATATCCATAGAAGATTACAAGATTCCTAAAGTCTTGAATCCTCTAGAGAGCTTGTTTTCATCGAGTGATGTATGAAATAAAGAGAAACATAAATAAGAGGAGTTAAAAAGGAAGGTGGGTGAAACCATCTCCTTGAACATCAGGACACTCGAGTCTCCAAAGAATGTTAAAATAGGTGCCCAATGTTTCGATGAAGAGAAAATGAAGTTTTCTAAGCTACTTGGTGAATTTCAAGATGTTTTTTCTTGGTATTATGAGGATCTTCATGGTTTTGATCTTGGTATTATACAACATGCTATCCCCATCAAGGAAGGCATAAAACTAGTTAGGAAAAAACAAAGACCTATCAACCCTACACTGGAAGCAACTATTTGAAAGGAGGTGGAAAAAATCTTGAAATCTGGGTTCATCTTTTCGGTCAAGTATTCTGAATGGGTTTCCAATTTGGTTCCCGTTCAGGAAACAAGCGGTCAAATTAGATTATGCGTTGATTTTCGCGCAATAAATCGAGTTAGTATAAAAGATCACTTTCCTCTCCCTAACATGGAAATGATTTTGCAACAAGTTGCAGGGTCACAAATGATGTCCTTACTTGACGGTTATTCTGGTTACAATCAAATCAAGATAAAAAGGGAAGATAAGTATAAAATCACCTTTATTACTCATTTGGGTACCTTTTCTTATGAGCGTATTCATTTTGGATTATCTAAGGCAGGTGCCACTTTTCAAATAGCTATGAAAATAGATTTTGACGATTTGATTGGTAAGATCATTCAAATCTACCTTGATGACTTAACGATGTACTCTAAAATCTGATCAGATCATTTTTTTCATCTGAAAAGAGTTCTCATGCGATGTAGGAAATTTGGCATCTCTCTAAATCCTTCTAAGTCCATTTTCAACATTACCGAGGGCAAGATCCTTGGACATATTGTCCCTAATTCAAGAATAAGAATCGATCCTAAGAGGATTTTTTCCATCCTTAACCTTCCCACTCCCACTTCCAAGAAGGAGGTTCAGGTTTTGATGGGGGTTGTTAACTTCATTCATAGGTTTGTTCCATATTTTTCTATGATGGTCACACCAATTCATAATCTGCTCAAGCAATATCGTTCTTTTTCTTGGACAGATGAAGTCGAAAATTCTTTTGTAGGAATCAAGAAAGAATCAGCTTCGCACCGGTTTTGGTGAAGACAAATTTTGAGAAGGAACTCACGATATATACTAATTCTTCCAAGGAAGCGGTTTCTACTATCCTGATGCAAAATGATGACCAAGGTAATGAAAAACCAGTGGCTTACATGATTCAAAGCTTGTCTGATGATGAATTTAAATATTATTTTATGGAGAAACATGCTTTCTCTCTTATTAAAGTTTTTTATAATCCACTTCATCTTAGGTAAGCATACATTGGTAAAAGTCCCTTTACCTGTTGTCAAGGTTTTTCTCTCAAAGACTTATTAATGATGGCATAGGGACCCACCTTCTAGTTGATACTGAGAGGGGGTGAATCAGTATCAAGTACAATTTAAAACATTTTCCAAATTATAATTAAACCATTCAACTATATACAATGAGAAATGAACAATATTGTTAGAGTTACACCAATACACCACAATACACCATGCACAATATATGAGAAATAATCAATAGTTATTGTTTAAGGGAAGTAATGACTTCTAAACGTAGATACAACTTCCAAATGTAAAGGGAGGGATAAAACTCTAAGAGGAAGATACAATCCTCCAATATCAAGAGAGATTTGAACTCTCCATCCTGGCCCCTTCCTTCCACCCAAGAATATATGAGAGATAATAAAAATTTACATTAAATCATCACCATCAACCAATCATCACATAAAACCTGATAATGCTTCCTGAGACTTTTTCCATTTCTACAATTCTTCAATTATTGGAGTACTTTGATCCTATAGATAATATTACTCAATGTATTCTCTGAAACTCCTCCAATTTTAACTCCTTGAATCCTCCCCAAAAAGAGGTTATAGAAAGAATGGTAGACTTTATTCAATTCTGGTCTATTCGGAAGAGTGAATTTGCACAGAATTCCCTGCGCTCAATAATTAACATCTGATTATGAAACTCTCACACAAGAAACTAAAGTCCATACTATTTCCAATGCAGTTTTTCCCACTTCATTTGGATTCTCTATGAAGAATTTATGACTGTTTTACCTGGAACACTTGTTTATTGACTAGCTTCAGGATTGGTCACAAACCCTACCTTCCACAAAGTGTATCTCCATAATTATAGTGAATCAAGATATGAACATTTTACCAGAGGTACCTTGATATGTCTTCTCAATACCATAGTGATTTCACCATCTGAATTGTTCTAAAAAAAGTTATAGAAAAAATGGTAACATGACCTCAAAATAACATACCTTATAACACATCACCAAAACACTTCATCCTCCCTTGAAATCCGACCTTCTTTACTTCTTATTTCCTATGAAATTCAACTTGTATCAAAATGAATGTATAATGATGTTTATTTATACCATTTGTGTCACTTCATTTTAACATTAGGGTCGACCTGACACTTTCTTATTTTGTAATTCTTTTCTTTAATTATCTTCAAGGCCTACATGTACTTTCTTCTTCAATTCACTTTTTCATCTTCAAAAATTCATTTCTCCTCAACCATGAGGATCCATGTGATGTGCCACATACCACCGGAAACAACATGATGTATACTATCCATTCCTGGGTGTTTATATGCATGCGGATTATTCTTCATGTCCAAATACCTTTATCAATCTTGCGGTCCAAAACCCATGACTAGGGTTGACATCAATGACAACAACCAATATTCCAACAATCTCCCCCTTTTTCATTGATGGCAACATTCATGCTCCCCCTATCATCATGATCCCAATTTCTCTCCCCCTTTGACATCAATGGAAAAGGTTAGGCTTCTCCCCATGAGTTTAATGGAAAAATGTAACTCTCTTCTTTGGGGCTGCTCCCCCTGAGCATGTGGCACTCAATAATACTTCATCCTTATTTTTGGTCTTTGGGTCTTTTTATTCCTTAGAATCCATTTGTCTGGATTCTGTCTTCTTTCTCTTCTTCATGTCTAGGATGTATATGTTGTTCGGTCTTCTTGTTGCAGTTGCAACCAGTCTTCCTAAGTTATTTTCTCTGATTTTACATTTTCAAGAGTCAAACATAAGAGTGTATCCTTGATCACAGATTTTACTAACACTGAGTAGATTATGATTCAAGTCTTCAATCAATAAAACATTCTTTTCTTTTACATTTTTTCTTCCAAGCTCTACTACACCTTCTCCAAGTATTTTGGCAGATGAGTCATCTCCAAATGCAACATTTCCACCCTTTCTCTTCAAGCTGATGAATTTGTCTTGATCCCTGGTCATGTGTGAAGAACATCCACTGTCTATGTACCATTCATCTTCCTCTTTACATTCTTCATCAGTTAATTCTATTCGATAATATTCATTGTTTGGAATCTCTTTCCTTCTCCATACTGTGGTTAGTATAGGGACATCTTCATTCATATATCTGCAATCTCGTGCTTTGTGACCAAGATAATTGTATTTGTAGCATACAACATTTTTGTCCATCAATGGGTAAACTGAATTATAACTTCTGTTGACAAATCGACGATTATTTCCATATATTTTGTTTACACCATTCATGTTTCTTTTGTATTTGTTCCTTTCATTGATTCTACAATTAATTGCCTTATGTCCAAAAATTTTGCTAGTATAACAATGACCAAGAAAGAAATTTTGATACCTTGGAGTAAGTGGGTTTCTTTGTGATGTAGTCCATCTGGGTTCATGATCTATTCTTCTGTATTTTCCTTCATACTGATTGAAGCTTGTTTGATTCCTCAAGGTAGGAAGTCTTCTTGGATATTCATCTCTTTTGTAATCATTCCTTCTTTTTGGTATCCTGGTCCACTTCTCATCAACTGTCTGTGTAGCTCTTTCTTCAACCTTCTTGTTGGTATTTGCATATTCTTTGTATGAAGTTTCACCCATTCATCCAAGATGTGTCAAGCCTTTTGGCACTTGAGAGTTTCTTAAGCTCTTCCTCAATGAGACAACTTCTTGTTCAAGTTTCTCACAATCTTCTTTTTTCTTAATCATTTGGACATTCCTTACTTCTCCTATTCTTCTTTCTTCTTCGAGTAGAGTTTTCAAGGAAATGGTTTCTTCTCTTAGTTTCTCAAAGTCTTCTAATTGTTTCTTCAGTATTACAACTGTCTTTTCAAAACTACCCAATTCACTTCTTAGTTTTCTTTGTGTGTCTTTGAGCTTGCTATTTTCAATCTCAACATGCTTCAATTTTTTAAGATTCTCATCTTCTTGTTGAATAATTTTTTCTTC
>JZKD02S0502630.1:197311-214382 GCA_000966675.3 Picea glauca | reverse complement strand
TAACACTTCCAATTGTGTCGGTAGCATGCGTCCTCACACCAACTCGATTCCCTCCTGGTAGAGTAATTCAGAATGTTCAGTAACTCTAGACTATATCTTTCCTTATACAATATTTCCTTCCAAGGTACTTAACCACCTTGAAATTTCCTCTAGTCTGTGAATTATCCTAGTATGCCCTCCTAGCAGCTTCTGTTATGACTCCACTGAGTTTAGACATGCACTCCTTGCGTCAGCTCACAGAGTTTCCACCCTCTCTCGCACACTCTGTTCACTTAGGCTAGATAACTAGACTTAATTCGACATACTCACAGATATAAATTTATATCTCTTTCCCTACAGACGATTTCTAACATTCATCTAGAATTCAAATCCATGCAAATGACATCCATAACAAAATATTCTTTACATAGAAATTGATAATAGGAAAAACTGTCATTTTCTATTAATGGTCGAATGTTCATTACAATAGTGGAGTCTGAGATACAACTGAGTCTCAGTTCTTTGTGTTTCTTTCCCTATCCCCTATGCATTTTCCTACAATGACTTCTACTTGGAAACAATACAAAGATTTATACAAGAGGGGCTCGACGAGCTTCCCTCCAAGCTAAACTAGTGGTGTCAAATCACCATTCAAAAATCCTGTCTAATGGGAAACTTACAATGATGGAAATATGCTCCAAATCATATGCATATCCCTCCTACCATCAACCACTTAATGGTGACCTTATCTCTAGCTTGTGAAAAGGCACAACTTGGCTCTTCCATGGAGAAAACCCCTTTCACTCCAAATGGATTCTTGACCTCTCAGTCTTGGATCATTTGAATTTATGAGTCGAAATGAATCCTTGGGTCCCTTTCAACACCCAAAAATATTCCACCCACACACACAAGTCTCTTTCACAAGTGAGCACGACTATGACCATGGGTCTACTTCCTTCGCAGTTCGGACTTCGTGGATATCCCGATTCCTTTCCTCATTTCTTCTTGAAGTGCACAACTTCAAGTCTTCAAACTTGCACCACACGTCTCCTTAAATTCATTGGGCCCATAATGGTTCAAACTTCATGACATCATGAACTTTAAGTTTCTCACCTGCAAACCTTTGATCTTTCATATTCCAAACTCCTGGATCCATTGCAACGTGATTCTCGATGACCAACGGTCAAGATCAGGTCATGATTCCCACCTTCACGACTCTTTTGTCGTCAAGTTCTCAAACTTGTCGAACTTCGAAGTACCATAACGCTTCACGGTTATCCTCCTCGCTTTCCTAGATATAACGGTCTGGAATCATTTTTTTCCTCTGGATTTCAAGTGAGGATTTCAGTGAGGATTTCAAGGACTCCTTTCCTTGAATAACTCTGTCGCTCTTCCTTCTAAGCTTCCCTTCCTCAATTTGTTCCTCTGAACAATATCTTTGACACTTAGTCGAATTCCTAGCCTATGCACACCTTGCAACAAACTTTCATCCACGCTCACTCCTCTCTGAATGAATTCGCACCCCTTGCGACTGCTCTCCAACCGCTTTTATCTCTCGTGACTGGATAATGATGTCCTTCCTATTGATATTTCAAGTGAAAACTTTGTCACACACTCCTTGTAGACACACAAGTTCTTGTTATCACTTCTTAGCTTTCGAGTCGAAACAGACTTAGTCACGCCCTACTTGTGGACACTATGCACACCTTGCACTCTCTCAATGAAAAGAAGCAATTGAAACTTATCTACTCCTCACAATGAATTATATATTCAACAAAGCAACTACAGTCATGGATTTAGGAACAAAAATAATAGAGAATTGAAAAATAACATAAACTCTACCATTCATTCAGATAGAAACATAATGAATACATGTTTGGGACAATATATTTTTTATATTCATGCAACTGAAACTTGTGTACATACATGCACTATTCTTTTCTACTCCTTAGTCTACACAATATAGATTCAACTATTGCTTGGTTCTCCTCTATCTGCATAAATTATAGTCATTAATAGCTACTATCAACAACCACTATTGGCCAATATTACAAAAATTTATACAAAGGGAATATCTTGAGTTCTTCCCTCCATCTACTCTATGCTATCTTAATGGAATTGAATGATATAAACTACGTAATACTTATTACAATGAATATCGAGTCAAACAGATAAGACTACAAGCTCCAAATCTGTATTGCAAACTTATCATTAAATCAAAATGCATTCCCCCATCAATATTACGTGATGGCTCAACCTCCAGTTATTAAATATTTTCATAACTTAAAACCTTGTGAGGTATTACATTTAATATGTTGATCTTTTGAAATTCATAATATTTCAAAATGTGCGCTAGTGTGCCCAACTGTCTCTCATGCTTGTGCATTGTTGGCGATGCTCCTGCATCATACTCCCTTGGCTAAAAAATTCATGGACTCCTGTCCATGATCTCCTGCACTGATAATCCATGCTTCTAGATCTATGATTCATTAACCCAGTTGGAATCCTCTGATAGTCATCCTTTCCACTTAACCAAGTATTCAAAATACATCTTCCTTCTGGTCTTCTTACCAAATTGTCAATCTAGGATATTTTCCATCTACGACCTCTCTGCTACAGGCATATTCTTTTTCCATAAGATCTCTCCCCGGTCTCTAGATATTTCAACTCCATCCTCCCTGCAAGGATACAAATTTGAATTGTTAAATATGGGTAATATACCCACATCCTCTTGTAACTCTAACTCATAATCATTTTCACCAAATCTCCTCGGGATTTTACATGGCCCTATCTTTTTCAGTTTCATTTTTTTATACATTCCCCTCTGTAATCTTTCCTTTCTTAGATGTGCTAGAAATTTATCCCTAACTTCAAATTCATTCTTTCTCACGTGTTGATCTGCTCTGCATTTATACTCGCTGCTTCTTTTTCTCAACTACTCCTTGATCTGATTGTGAAGTTCCTGCATCTCTGCAACAAAGTCTTCAACTCCAATGCTCTTAAATTCATCTTACTTCAGATCCCTTAATTCTGAAAATCCTTTGGGATTCATTCCATAAAGTATTTGAAATGGACTTTTCCCAGTGCTCATGTTCACTGAGTCATTATACTCAAACTTGGCTTGTGCTAGAATCTGATCCCACTGACTATGGTGTTCAGTGACCAAACTCCTTAGCGAATCTCCTAAGATTTTATTCACCACTTTGGTTTGTCCATCCATCTATGGATGATATGCATAACTAAAAGATAGCTCTGTCCCCAACTTTTTCCACAATGTCCTCCATAAATGACCAACAAATTTGGTATCCCTATCTGAAACTATACTTTTGGGCAATCCATGGAGTCTCACAACTTCTTTGAAAAACAAATTCGCAACATGCATTGCATCACTAGTCTTCTGGCATGGGATAAAGTGTGCCATCTTCAAAAATCTTCCCACCACCACAAAGATGGAATCACTTCCTCTCTGTGTCCTTGGCAATCCCAACACAAAATCCATGCTTAATGCATCCCAATGCCTCTCTGGAATAGTCAATGGCTGATACAACCTAGTGTTTTGCTTCTTTCTCTTGCAATACTGACAAATCTTACACTTATCTATGAATATTTTCACCTCTTCTCTCATACCTGGTCAATAATACGAACTGTTTAATTGAGAAAATATTTTTTCATGTTTGAAGAGTCCAGCTAAACCTTCACTATGCTTCTCCTTCAACAAATTTTCCCTCGAGCATCTCGATATGCACAATTGGTATCCTTTGAAAAAAAACACATATTCAATCATAGATTCAACCCACTGGCTCTTGTCTCTGAGCACAGGATTCACACACACTTCATATGCCTCTCCAAAATCTGGATCACTGTGGTACATTTCCTTAAGGTGGTCAAACCCCAAGGTATTGACTTGAAATTCCTACAGAATCAAAATTCTCCTGCTCAATGCATCATCAACCTTGTTAGCATTTCCAGAAATATCTTTAATGAAAAAAGTGAAATTTTTCATAAACTCTATCCACTTAGCATTTTTCTTGTTTAACTTCTCCTGCTTGGTTATGAATTGAAAAGTGTGATTATCGCTATACAAAAAAAACTCCTTTGGTATGAGATAGTGCATCCATTTCTTCAATGATTGAATTATGGCATACAACTCCTTGTTAGGGATGATTTTAGGGGATAAATTTCGCTCATGGGCTAATTTTCCATGGTTTTCCCCAAAAAAATATCCGCTATTCTAAAAATGATTTGCCCAAATTCTATAGGATAAAATTATTTTACCTTAAAAATTGCCAAAATTTTATACAAACTATATAGAATCCTTAGAAATTTGAATATTTTTACAAAAATATCGCCAAACATTTATAGTTGGCATATGAAGGATTACTAAGATTTGCCAAGGTTTCTACATTTTAAAATAAATTTCCATCCTTAAAATCATCCCTTCTCCTTGTCATACATGGAGTACTTCTATTTAGCTTCATTCATCTTCTCGCTGAAATATGTAACATGTCTATTTTCCTGGCTTAATACCGCTCCAATTGCAACTCCACTTGCATGGAATCTTACCTGATCGTCTTCCTGAAATTTGGAAAATACAGAACCGGTTGTTCAATTATGTTCTCCTTCAATATGTTGAAGCTCCTCTCAGCCTCCTATATCCATTTTAAAGACTTGTGTCTTTTCTTCACTGTATCCATCATCTGTGCACTAATCCCACTAAATTTTTTTATTAACTCTTGGTAAAAACTTTCTAATCTATGGAATCTTCTTACCTCAAGGATATTGTTCGGTGACGACCATTCTCTGATCGCTCTCACCTTTTCAGGATCCATCTTCAACTCATTTGAAGAAATAACAATAACCAAATACATGAGCTCTGTCTTCATAAAAGAGGACTTTTTTCAGGTTAATTAACAACTTCTCTTGTTGCAACCTCATCATCACCAATGCCAAATGTCTCAAGTGTTCCTCCCTACTCTCGCTAAATAGAAGTATATCATCCAAATATACAATCAAAAACTTACCAATGAAATCCTTCAACACTTCATTCATTATCCTCATAAAAGTTCTTGGGTCATTCGTTAAGCCAAATGACATAACAAACCATTCATACAACCCCCTCGTTCATCTTGAACGTTGTTTTCCACTCATCACCTTCTCTCATCTTGATCTAGTGATATCCACTTTTCAAATCTATTTTTGAAAAATAGTTGGCTCCACTCAAGCACTCCATCAGGTCATCCATCATTTGTAATGGAAATCTGTATCTGATGGTGATCTTGTTTATGGCTCTCTAGTCTGTACACATTCTCCATCCTCCATCCTACTTTGGACTTAGTACAGTTGGCACTGCACATGGACTCAAAATTTATCTTACCAATCCATTCTCTAACAGATCTTGAGCCTATCTCTTTACCTCTTCATTCTCCTGAGGTGTCAATATTTATGCTACTTTATTCAATAGAATTTCTCATGGTATCAAGTCAATGTGATGACTAATTCTTCTAATAGGTGGAAATGAATTCGGCAATTCATCCACTACAATATCAACAAAATTCTCTAGTATCTCTTGAACTTCCTCAAGTAAATCCTCCAATGAAGTACTGGTAAGGATAACTCTCCAATTCCTCACTATATCAAACTTCATCTCTTGTTCCTTCTTTACTTCATTCAAGAGTTCTTTCCCACTCATGAGAAGTATGCTCATGCTAGCTTCATATTTCACCTTCTTTTCCTCAATTGGCAGCAACATGTGTGTCCTACCATTCTTTTCTAAGGTGTATGTGTTTCTCATGCCATCATGAATAACATTTATGTCATACTGCCAGGGTATTCCCAACAAAACATGAAAGATGTCCATAGGAATCACATCACATAAGATCTCATCCCTATATCCTCCTATCTTGAAATTAACCAGGTATCGTTGAGTAATTGTTACCTGATGACCTTTCTGCAACCATGAGAATTTATACAGTGTTGGATGTGCAGTTGTTTCCAGCTCCATCTTTTCCACCATCTCAATGGATACTAAGTTGTCAGTGTTTCCACTGTCAATTATCACCTTGCAAACTATGTCCTTCCTTTTGCAAGTTGTCCTAAAAAAATTGTTCCTCTGCATTCACTTTTCAATATCTGTCTCTTGCTTCAAAAGAACCTTCTTGATCATCAAGGACCTTCCATCCTTTGCACCTTATGTCTCAGCATCTTGCTTCTGCGCTTCCTAAATGTGAGCTTCACCTCCTTTATTTTTCTCAGGGAAATCCCAAGACATATGTCCTATCTTTCCGCAGGAATAACACCTTACTTCTCCTCCTCTGCCTCTTCCTCTTCCTCTGGGAAAAGAACTTATACCACCACTCTGTCTTCCTCGGGAAATTCATCTTTTCTTAGAGTGACTATGTGGTTTCTCTACCTCATCCTTGGGCTTCTGTGCTTTCTCCTAGGAAACTCCTTTGCCTCTGTTCGAACTTAGACCTCTGTTCTATTGACTTTGCTTCCTACCCAACTTCTCTTCTGCCTTCAGTTCCATTTGATATGCATCTTCAACTGTTCTGACTGTCACCATGTTGATTTCATCCTGAATATCATACCTCAATATGTTAATGTACCTGACAACTTTCTCCTTGTGTCTCTCTATGTCCATCTATAATATTCAACTTGTATAAATATTCTTTGTACTTCTTTACAGTCAATCCTCTCTGTCTCATGTTTTGCATCCTTCTAAATAGACTTATCTGGTAATCTTTGGGCATGAATTTTACCTTCAACTTGGCTAGCATTCTATCCCAACTCTTGATCTTTTGTTTTCCTTTTCTCTTCTTGTCGGCTTGTAGTTCATCCCACCACAGTGTTGCATGTCTGTTTAGTCTAGTGACATCATGTCTTACCTTTTTCTTCTCTTCAACCTCCTCATAGTTGAAATACTTGTCCATCGCTCCTATATAGTCAATCAATTCTTCTGTGTCTAAATTTCCTTCATACATGGGGATGTCAATCTTTTCTCTAGCACCCAATTTGAAAACCACTCTGAACAAGCGTTCTTCTACAGCATCCTCAACTACAACTTCTACTTCTTCATTTTCTACCTCACTGATATCTATAGCATCGGGTGCTCTTCTTTGTGTTGTTTCCATGGAATCCAACCTCACACATAATTCTCTCATCTCCATTCCCATATCTCTATTGGATACAGGAGGATCAACACGTCTCCTAGTTGACATTGTGCTAATGCTTTTGATACCACTCTCCCTTCAGAGATCAATTCTGAACTCTTCTCTGATACCACTCTGGAGAAAACCCCTTTCCCTCCAAAGGGCTGCTTGACCTCTCAATCTTGGATTGCTTGAATTTCTGAGTCGAAAGGACTCCTTGGTTCCCTCTCCACACCCGAAACTTTTCCACCCACACACACATGTATATTCTGCAAGTGACAATAGATATGACCATTAGTCTACTTCCTTTGCAGTTCAAACTTTGGGGATATCCCAAATCCTTTCCTCACTTCTTCACAAAGTGATCAACTCCGAGTCTCTGAACTCACACCACATGTATCCTTATATTCATCGGCCCCACAATGGTTCATACTTCACGACCTGGCAAACTTTAATTTTCTCACCCGCAAACCTTTGATCTTCTAGATTTCGAACTCCTGGATCCGTTTCCATGTGCTCCTCTACAACTAGCGGTCAAGATCAGGTTGCGATCCCCACCTTCCCAACTCTATTGTCATCAATTTATTGAACTTGCCCAACTTTGAAGTACTGCAATGCTTCACGGTTATCCTCCTCCTTGCTTTCCCAGATATAATGGTCTGGACTCCTTTGTCTCCTCTGGAATGAATCTTGAATTCACTAACTTTTAGTGAGGACTCCTTTCCTTGAATAATTTCACCACTCTTCCTCCTGAGCTTCCCTTCCTCGATTTGTTCCTCTAAATAATCTCTTCAACACTTAGTCGAAATACTAGCCTATGTACACCTTGCAACGAATTTTCATCCACACTCACTCCTCTGTGAATGACTCTACACCCCTTGCGACTGCTCTCCAACTGCTTCTATCTCTCATGACTAGATCACATTGTCCTTCCTCTTGAGATTTTGAGTGAGAACTTTGTCACTCACTCCTTCCAGACGTTAATGCAGTCCTTGTAGACACACAAGTTCTTGTTATATCTTCTGATCTTTCAAGTCGAAATAGACTCAGTCATGCCCTCCTTATAGACACTATGCACACCTTGCACTCACTCAATGAAAAGAAACAATTGAAACTTATCTACTCCTCACAATGACTCATACATTCAACAAAGAAAATTTAGTCATGGATTCAAGAACAAAAATAACAGAGAATTGAAAAATAACAGAAACTCTACCATTCATTCAGATAGGCAGATAATCACTACACATTTGGGACACTATGTATGTTATATTCATCCAACTGAAACTTGTATACATACATACATTGTTCTTCGCTACTCCTCAGCCTACGCAAGATAGATTCAACTACTACTCAGTTGTCCTCTATCCTCATAAATGATAGTCATTAACAACTACTATCAACAACCACTACTATGCAATATTACAAATCTTTATACAAAGGGACTCTCTTGATTTCTTCCCTCCATATACTCTATGTTATCTTAATGGCATTGAATTCTATCAACTAATTAATACTTATTACAATGAATATTGATTCAGACAGATAAGAGTGCAAGCTCCAAATTTGTATCACGATCTGATCATTAAAAAAAAATAGATTCCCCAATCAATCTTATGTGCTGGATCAACCTCCACTCATTAAATATGTTCATAACTTAAAACTTTGTTAGGTATTACATTTAATACATTGATCTTTTGAAATTCAAAATATTTCAAAATGTGTGATAGTGCGCCCAACTGTCTCCCACACTTGTGAATTACTAGCGATGCTCTTGCATCATTCCATCTTGTCATCATTAAATTCTTGGATCATTCTTTTGATTCTCAAGGAATAATTAGAGGTCTCTCTCCCTTCTTTGAATGCGCACCATGCATGTAAATCAGTTGACGCGTGTTGAGGTGGAGTGATGCTCCTACATCATACTCCACAGCTATGAAAATCATGAGCTATTGCTCATGAGATCTCTAGCTTGGCTGAAAACCTCTTGGATCCCAAACTTTCTCTTGGATCTATCTTCCTACTCCTCAGATTAACTGTTGTTGTTGAATCTTTCCCATTGCTTGTGTAGGTTTATTTCCATCCAACCTTTTACTTCTTCTATTGCTAACTCCAACATCAACTTCCTTATCTCCTCAATCACCTCGTCCAACTGTTCCATTGGTTGGCTCTTCATTTGCATACTAAATTGTTGCGCTTATTTCTTATCAATGGGTAGATCTTATCGACCCCCAACATTATTTTTTTCATTTCTTGTGACCTTAGTTGGCCACTCTACTACAGTTCCCCTTCCTACAGGTTTCTTATTATTGATTTTCTACTCAGCTTCTTCCTATGAAAAAATTTCCCTTGTCATCTCTGCTTGTGTTGGTTCAACCCCAGCTTCCTTCCACTTCTCCTCATACTAGTATATCTCCTCTGGCATGTCTATGTCTTGGAAGCCTCTTTCTGGTTTTGGATTGTCAAACCAATCCTCCAATACCTTCAACTCCACGTCCCACTGAGTGAGTAACTCAACTGGGTGCTCCTCTGTTGGGACCAATTTCAGTATCTTCTCCTCCTTCTCCATGACAGTCTCAACTTCTTGTCCTTTGGTTGCATATGCAATGTCTATGCTAACCTCTCCTTGCCTTTTTGGTAGGAATATATCAAGTCCTCTAATAACCAAAAATCTCCTCTGATCCTTCTCATTGGTGACAAAATTTCCCAACTTGTCATCATCTTCTTCACGCGACTTACAACTTCACACAAATATTCAAATGGATGCGACCATTCTTCTGTCTTCTCTTCATCTGTCAACATCCCTTGCTGACATGAAATCTTAGCTTATCTCATATCTTCTCCACCCTTTCCCACTTGGAATCTTAGGATGTCTCCTCTACCCTCTTGAAAGTCTACGAGATCCACTGATCCCTTCTCATTTCCCACCTGGAAATCTATGAGACCTTTGCTAGATCTCTTTCCCTTATGACTAAGTTCTTCAGCCTACCTCAATAAAAATTTTAACATATGTTGTTTCCCTCTGGCCAACAAATTCTTAACAAGCCACTTAGTTGTCCTCTTCAAAGGTCACTCATACCTCCAGCGCACCTTTGCCTCCTATTGTATCTTGAATGCTAGTCTCTCCATATGGGCTTGGATTTCACTGAGCTCCTTGTCCATCTTTGCTTTTCTTTTCTGTGGGAAAACTTCTCCTCGACCATGCTCATAAATTTCAATGGCCATATTGTGTTACCTACAACCCACCTTGATACTTTTCATATGTTTTACACCTTGCAACATGTTTAATAGAGTATCACGCCCTATCTCCCTTGCCTACAAAAATCAATTCTTCATTATCTCTGATACCACTTAATGACAGTGTAGACACCCACCTTCCCTCTCTTTTTCTCATCTCCTCTGGGGCTGCTTGACCTTTCAGTCAAGGATATTTTGAAATAATGAGTCAGAGTGACTCCTTAGGTCCCTCCTTGGAACTCGAAAACTCTATCACAGGTCCTTCCTTTCTTGGATTAGGTTGTGTGGAACCCATGCACCCTCTCCTTGGACCTTTTAAAATCTTATGCCAATGAACACTAGCCCTATGCTAGGCTCCCTTCCTACGTGTGACCACAAACTATGAACATGGGCTGGCTCCCTTCGCTACTCCATGCTTCAAAACTTTCGTGAGTTTTTTCTCCCTTTTTCCCGATTCTCAAATCAACGAATTATCCAGGACCAAATATACGGTCTGTGTTCTCCCTGTGATCGATGGTTGAGATCGAATCACTAGATCAAACTTCTCAAGTCCTCCCTTCTCTAAATTTTTCTTCTCCCAATTTGTGAACCAACGAAGTGTTGATTTATTACCATATGTCCTATATTGATGGACGACTAGGATTGCTTTGGCTCCCCTAGCTCTTCGGGTATTCTCCTCCTTGACTTTTATCTGAAGGGTCTTCCTCCAAAATACATGGATCTCTACCACGCATCCTCCTGGATCCAACGGTATAGAATAACTTTGATCCTCTCTCTTCTCAAAGTTTGAATTGTCCTCCTTGCAATTCTTTCAAAGTTCGCATCTTAGAACTCTCAGATATTCTCCCACCTATCTACCTGGGAGATGGATGGATTTATGGTCTTCAGGACTTCGACGTGTCCTCGACCCCTTTTCACACTTAGCACAAATTTTTCTTTCGAGACTTAGGCCCTCCCATACTTTCCCTTTTCAAAGTGGGGATTGGATTTTATTGGTCCTATTAATCCACCATCTTCAGCAGTACAAGTTTTTATTTTGACAACCACAGAGTATTTTAAAAAATGGACTAAATTTGTCCCACTTAAGAATTCAACAGATGATCAAGTAATTTCTTTCCTTGAAAATAACATCTTTTCCAGATTTGTCCTTCCATTGGAATTATTACAGACAATGGTCCCACATTCATTTCTGCTAAGCTGACCCAATTTTTAGCTAAGTTGGGGGTTAAACATTTCACTTCATCATCTTGTTATCCCCAAGAAAATGGCTAGGCTGAGTCTACAAAACAAAATCTAGTGAGAATCGTTAAAAGGATCGTCAAAGATAAGCCTCATCAATGGCACACTCTCCTCACTTATGCCCTTTGGGTAGATCGAACTACCGCCAATGTAAGCACTGGTTGCACTCCTTTCCAGATTGTTTATGGTAAARAATCCCTCCTACCTATTGAGMTGGAACTTTCTTCCCTAAGKTTGATGCTACAGATCMAAGAATTAAATTCTTCTGATGTTTCACAAAGGATAAAAGCACTCSTAGCTTTAGAAGAGMAAAGGATGTTTKCCYTGGATAATATAAAAAGGAGAMAAYWGATTGTTAAGAAGTATTTCAACAAGAGTKTCAAGACCRTYAAATTTAAAGTCAATGAAAAAGTATTGYTGTGGGATTMAACTCACACTAATAKGGGAAGACATTCAAAATTTCAAAAGTTATGGCTAGGTCCTTTMAAGATCGYTTTTKTCATGGGTATTAATTCTTACATTCTAGAATATTTACAGGAGCGGTTGTTTTCCTACAACACTAAYGGTTCTCACTTGAAACATTACGTGGAACCAACTTTAAAAGTTCTAAAKMTATTTGGATTTCTTGTATAYTAGTAGTCTAGTTCTTCTTTCATGTMTTTTCACTATTTTTCATTTCTTCTCTACAGTAGTTTGATCTCTAGTTTMTGTTTTTAATAATTTCCTGCTGCTTTTACATTTCTRWCATTTWAWWTCTATTGTTTTAAATTTYGTAATCTTAATTATGYCGTGAMTTTTATTAMTTTTTCATAWTTTAGTTGATTTTTGGTCAAGAATAAGATGTTGGATCAGTTTTTCCATAGTGACACTCCTGYAAGATATTGTTRGTCAATAAAAATCAAGCTTACATAGTTGTTAYGATGCTTCCCCTGAAAGCACACTTGAATTTTTTATCCTCTTTCACTGTTGTCTTATAAAGAAATTGGTTATCTCCATTTCTTCATCCATTTTAGAATTAAAAGAGAAATTCCATAAATTTTTCTCCTTGAAGTAAAGAGAAAATTCTGGTTAAATGATTATGCATATAGGGATAAACCCCCTCATACTTAACATTTTTCATGAGTTATTCCCGAATTCCCGGTCATTTTTCCATTAAATCCACTCACTTCCCCCTGTTGCATAATCATCCTAGATGTATCTTCTTGATCTGTTATTCTTGGTCTACAAAACCATGTGTTCCGAGTTCTTAATCTGTTGGAAATAGATTTTCCTGTGGAGTTGTCAGTTTGTTGATGATCAAAATCGCAACGAATTTTTCGCCCGCAGAGTATTGATAAAGCCTATTATTTAAACTAAGATAATGATATATAATACTAGTAGGTGGGACCCCCTTGTAGATTGGAGGATCAAATCAGGTTCCTATTACATATTTATGTTGTTGTTTCACTGATTCTTACAGGATTATGCATGATTGATGATGAAATCTTGTTTTATTTACGATAGATGACAAATGGATAATGGATTTTATGTGTTGATTTTGTTACTCTAAGCTCTAAATTCAATGTTATAAATGGTTTATATTCACTGGAATTTCATTTCTATTGTAGCCATGATTCGTCACATGTTACACCTTCAGAAGACACATGTTAGTTATAACCAGAAACAAGAGAAATAGAAAAATACCTGGAATGAATCTAAGAAAAGGGAACTATGATGTGCTACGCTAAACTATATACATTTGAAATTTTAAAAGGTTCATGTTAGTCCTAACTAGAAATGTTAGTGGCTATACGATGTTATTGAGTTATATCAAGGCGCATTTGATATACATTATGGTATGTTTGGGAATGGTTAATGTGATATCGAGTGGCGCATTTGGAAAACAATGGATGTTAGTTTCGATGCAATGGATTAATGGAATGGGTTAAGGTTGTCTGGCTGGCATGTACTATGTAATTGAATGAGGAGAGGATGGAAGAGACATGCATTTACTACACATCACTCCATACTTCCCCCACTAGCCGTCAACCTAGCTTGGTTATTGTTCATTTGAATTTCGTTGTTGTTAAGCTCCGATTTTCAAGGGAGGAAGGAACTATTCGACCCAACTCGCATTTTTAAGTCCATTTGGTTACATGTATGTTTTTTTTCACCATCCATGAACTCACTATATTTATGAAATAAATATTGGCTCAGTGATGTATTGGTCTATGTTTTTCTTGAGGCTAGCAACTGTGTAAACTCTTGTGTTTTTATGGAATGGTTGTTATGTGAAAATGGAAAATTGGATGGTTGAAGTCACGATTTCATTGACTATTCTTTGTAAAGGAAGCCTTGATGTCTCTCTTTTGTCTCTATGGGTTTTTGTTGGAGGGTTTCATTTCAGTTTGTACTTCTTGGTCATCTCCTCATAGTCTTGTAACCATACCTTATCGTATTTGGTGTTGTGGGGTTGTTGTGTAATTTTTTAACAACCTTTGGGTCGTTGCATATCATTCTCCACCTAGTTGTGGGCTCGTTTAATTTTATTGGTCTCTGCACAGTTGGTTATGGTGGCTATTATGACAAGAGGCTTGCTTTAAGGTTGGTTTCTTTTTCATGGTTCTAATTTTATATCAGCATTATTTAGTTTTTTTGGCGAAAAACCACGAGGGTTATGCCCTGCGTGTTCTCGGTGTTATTACTGGCCAGTAAGAATCCTATGCTCCTCTATTCATAGTCTGTCCTACCTGGTGTGAATTGTCACCCTGTCTTGCAAGCTAATGGTTATGTAGCATCTGTGTCCACCATGTTGTCTCGAAGGGTTCTCACCTACTATTGGTATGGTTGACTCCAGTCTCCCTGTGTTGGTTCCACCAAGCGAACCCTTGATTTTTCAGAGCCCACCCTTGATTATTCAAATCTTGATTTTGATAAATGAACCAGTTACACCATGTTGGGTATTTTGTGACTGTTATGAGTTGGTGGAATAACATCGACAGTGGTTTTTATTGGTATATAGTCGATGCATTATTTATTATGATAGTTGAATCGATGGATCAACATAGTTAAATTGGTTGATTTGAGAAGTTGTAAATGGGCATACAATCACTACCTCCTTTTGTGATAACAGTTGGATTGATAACTCAGAATTGTTTTATGTTTTGATTCACAGTAATTAGACATGTACAGTAAAAAAAAAAAAATTGTGTTTTGAGTGGTCTTTATGTTCTTACAATGTGGCATAAATTGTTTTTGTGGTTGTTGTGTGTTTAATATGTTCCGATCAGGATCATTACAAATTGGAAATTTGATGTCAGAGACTTGGTTGTCTGATGTGTATGTTTTATGGATATCGTGAATTGTATCATTTGATTCAACCATCATACATGGGCTCGAGTTTTGTAATAGTATGGTTTCATTGCAATTTAATTATTAAATTGGTTAGAGGAATGGGATCAGGCAAGTTTTAAAATAACTAGTGTCTGTGTTTGATTTGAGGAAATAATTTATGGACAGTGTTTGAGGGTTTTGATGCTGAACATAATTGAAACAAATGACTGTGTTCATTGGAATTTTTTAAAATATTAAATGGAAGAAGTGAGAGGAAACATAATTCTTTACACAGGATGTTCATAGGTCATGTTGATTTTGAATATGATGACACTGTGTTAGTTAAAAGTGTTAAATATTTAAATGTGGACAGTGAACAAGTTTAACGCACAATAATGGTTAAATTGACCACAATAATTGTTAAATGGTGTTGGGATAGTTGTTTTCAATACAAAACTGTTTAATGGATTACGTAATTAATTTTTCGAACAATATCTGCTCTTTTCCCCTACCATTATTTCACTTTTTGCTAATTACAATCCCCTCACCTTTCCATATTCATTATCCACTCCCTATTCCTAAAATTTAAATACAGTCAAGGGAAACTTTGTATTATAACAATTTAATATCGGAGGGATGGACTACAGTGATATATTCTTTGGTTTACATTACATTTGATTGTTTGTTGTATGAGAGAAGTAATCATGATATTCCCCCCCTCATTTTAACATTTTTCACTTAATACAAACCCCTTGCATATACTAGAACCTTTGTTCACCCCCCTACTCATTGATAACTATTAAACAATTTGTATGGATTGGATTGCATGAGTCTGATATGTTATTGAGCCAAAATTTTATTTCATATTTTAAAAGAGTTGTCATGTATGGTTGTTAAGAGACAATTTGCTAATCAATTATGCATATAGGAATGAGATTTTTCAATAGAGGTAGCCATGGAAGAGGTAACCAGGGGAGAGGTAATTGAAACAAGGTCCCTAAAAGGCCAATATTCTCCATACACTTTGATGCAGACTCACAGGAGTTAGGCCAGTTATTTCAAGTTGTGTTTTTTAATTGGACTGGGAAAGGAGTGGTCCAACCTAGGGATAAAATGCATACCTTCCAAGCCCCACAGGTCCCTGGTATTTCCGTTCCTCCTCATGTCTCATTGCAACCCGAAGGTCTCGAAAATGATGGATGGAAAGAGATTGTCCACCCAATAGTCTCCCAACATCGTGGTTGGAATAAATTATCTTTATGTGCTCCCACTCCTATCAGTCAAATTTTCCAAGATGCCCCTGTCCACTAACCAATTCAATCTTTCCATGAAAGAAAAATGTTGAAAAATGACGCCCACCATGCCCTTGACAAAGGAAGAGCCATTGTTGTCCCTTCCTCACCCTCCAATGACTCTTATAAATCTGTTTCCTCCCACATGCATTTGAGGGATGATTTCTTTCATGTGATCAGTGAGATTAGGCCTAAAGGATCCACACAACCTAAGGAAAATTTAGAGAGATCAAAATGTGATAAAAGAAATAATGCAAAGATTGCCTCCTAGAGTGGAAAATATGGATTTTAAGTTTTTATTTATTAATTGTTGAGAATAGTTGACTTAAGATTTTTTGGACATCATACTATTTTTTGGATATATGGGTAATATGTTTCTAGAAATAATTTAAATTAATATTGAGATAAATTGTCAAATATGAATTTGATGATGGCAGTCACAAGGAGGGACGTTTTTTTTTAATTAACTAGTTTTATTATGATTGTTAAAAGCTAAAGGGAGTCACAAGGGGTCCCACCTACTAGTTGTTATTTATTTAAACCCCCTTATTATGATTTATTACTTTTCCCCCTTAACTAAAAGGTTGGTTGAGTTTTTAGTTAACTTAACCATGGATGATTTTAGGGGCTAAATTTCGCTCATGGGCTAATTTTCCATGGTTTTTCCCAAAAAACGATTCGTTATTCTAAAAATGATTCGCCCAAATTCTATAGGATAAGATTATTTTACCTTAAAAATCGCCAAAAGTTTATACAAACTATATAGAATCCTTAGAAATTTCAATATTTTTACAAAAATATCGCCAAACATTTATAGTTGGCATATGAAGGATTACTAAGATTCGCCAAGGTTTCTACATTTTA
>JZKD02S0502630.1:119197-184660 GCA_000966675.3 Picea glauca | reverse complement strand
ATAACATTACTAATCTAAATCACAACTAATGGCCTAAAGCCGACATACATAAAATAACATTACTAATCTAATATGCCCCAATTAAGTGGTAATGAGCCAATATTAGGGCTTAACAGGAAGGGGGTTGATTTTGATGTAGGATCACCATGGAAGATGCATATTTTGTAAATTGATCATGTGATCCAAAAAGTCAACCCGATTCTTGACTATAGAGAGCATGTTGACCATGGATTTGAAAAAATATCTGGGCCTTGCTTGATGATTTTTGGGTCTATTTGAGCAACTTGGAAGCATGAAAACATCATTCCCAACAAAACCCAAATGCCCCAATTCTCCCATAGGAGTCACAACCATTGAAAAAATCAAAGCACTACCGAATTTCCGAAGGTGACCGCTATCGGATTTATGAAAAATGGCATAAGAATATATAGACTTTTGCAAGTAGCTAGGAAACCAAAAAATATAATCTAGACAACCATCAAAACATGGGAAAACAATAAAATCAATGATCATATATCTCATGAAGATTGTCTAGAGTGAAAATGAATAATATCTAGGCGATTTATGGCAATATAGATGATAATTGCAAAAAGGATAAAGGAGTAATTAAATAACAATAAGCTAAATGGTCATTGAAAATATGTTGAAACCAAGGTTCAACATCACCCCCACACTCAATATTTTGCATGTACACATGCAACAAAGATATGAATGGATGAACGTTGTTTGGATCATGATGCGTAGTCTTCATTTCCATGTATTACATGATTGGTTCTTCCCTTCTTTTTGAGAATTCTTTATTTTTTAATATTCTTTTTATTTTCTTTATATGTATCTTTTATTATTATCTCTTTTTTTCTCTTTTATTTTAGTAAGGTAAGGAGGAACTTGACTTAAGGATTTGCATTCTAACTAGGTTAGATTTTATTTAATAAGATTTTTTTTTTGTTCCTTGTGATGTATATAGGACAAGGGAAATTGGAATGATTCTTTTTCTATGGAATATAGAATACAATGCAAGTCTTGAGTAAAAAAGGTCTATCTTACCCTAAAGTTCCCCCAAATTTTAACAATGCCAAAGGGACAAGGGTAATTATGGATGGTAAAAATAATCGAGGGAGGTTAGATGGAATTTTCAAGGGATAAAGAAGTAAGCTATGAAGGGAAAGAGAGTCAATATTTCAATGTTCATGAATTCCCAAGTTAGATGACTACATAGAAATAGAGATTGCTTGTCGAACTACCTTTGTTGACACATGATGATCCAAGAGAGACATGCACTAAATCCTTGACTGCATGATATGAAAAGAAATACGTTGAATATCAACTAAAGGAACCTAGACTGTAATCCAAGAATTCGGATAACAAACAGTCAACGTGCTAGTAGAAATACAAAAGTAATAACCTACTACAAAAAAAAAAAAACCCTATGTGGATATGAAATAAGGATATTAATGTTGAACTATGAATATGAGGGGATGATCCCCTAAAAAATGTAAATGCAGTGGGGAAAATGGGATACGATATAGATGAATAACAAAGGTGGTTGTATAAAGTTCTATAGCAAGATAGTCTTCTGAAAGGTTGAAAGAATCTCTACTAAAACTTTACATGGACTCTCTATTTTTTAAACAAGTTTCCCTGCTTACTCCAACAATCAATATGCCCTTTTTATTTGCAAAAGAACAAAATGATGCAAAATTTTTACATAAGATGAAACCATAGAATCTTCAAGTGTATCAAACTTGTGGTACGAATTTTGTCATAGGAATGAATGTGATGAATTCAAAGATGAGAAAAATCCATTGGATTACTGACCATTGATGTATGTTCTTAACCAACACGAGAAAAATCACCATTGATGGAAATGAGTGTCAAGGTACCATAGTACACTATAACAGGTACGAATGAATGAGTTAATGTCAAGTCACCTACAAAGTCTAACAATTAGGATACATTAGTGCATTCCCACTATCATCAATGAGGAAATATTCCATTAATGAATCGAAGCTCCAAGGTAGTATACAAAAAGTCTAGTTTCAGACCCATATAATGAGTTGAAGTCAATGGGACAAGAATTGTTAGAAGGAGGGCCTTATTGAATCCCACATCATCTAACATGAGCATAAAAATGATAATTTTGAGAACAATAATTAGAAAAACTGAATAGATAATATGATGCATATATGTGAACTTTTCTCACCATAAATCCTATTTTCAATCAAAATTCATGCTTCACGATGCCAAAGAATTGGTTTTCACAACTAGGCTTATTTTTGTCTTTACTTTTTATCTTTTTATCCTTTTTATCTTTTTTTCTCTCTTCTTTTTATATTAAAGAAAATGCAAGAAGGAATACTAATGGGAAGGTTAACCTCTTCACTTACCACGTCTATCTCATATTTCTAGAGTACATATTCCATAAAATCATATTTGGACATTGGTTTGTGATACGACCTCAATCTATGACCATTTATTAAAAAGGAGAATTGTTCTTCATCAATTGTCTTAATTCGAACTGACCCATTCTAAAAATTTGTTTCTCTTTGATAAGGCCCCAACCAAAGAATGGTAAGCTTTCCTTTGAAAATTTTGAACTTGGAATCGAAAAGCAGACCCTAGTCACCTGATTTGAAATTACTTTTTTTGATAAATTTATCATGTCATATCTTTCTTTGTTGTTGAACAAGAGTGGTCTATTGAATGGAATCATGTTTATATCATCTAATTCATTGATTTGTAATATAATTTGTTGTTTTGCATATGAAAGGATCATTCCCAACTAAATTGTTGTCCTGAAAGTTTTGATTTAAAACTCTACAGGGAGAAGGAATTTATTTCCATAAACCAACTCATTAGGTGTGAATTTGGTAGTGTTCCTGCAAATAGTACTATAATCCCACAACATTTTAGGTAGTCTATCTTCCCAATCTCTATGATGAATTTGAATGGTGTTTCCTCAAAATGGATTTTAGGACTTTATTGGTGGATTATAACTGTCCATTGACTTGCAGATGGTATGGAGAAGAAGTCTTGTGCTTAATTTGGTATTGTTGGGTGACATATTAGATGAGATTTGATCTGAATTGTGTCCCTTGGTTTGTGGAAACTTCTCTAGGCACACCAAATTGAGTGAAAATATCCTCATAAAGAAAATATGCAACTGACTATTCATTAGATTCAAGTAATTTTTTTGCTTCTACCCACTTAGTAACATAATAAATGCATACAAGAATGTACCTTTTCTTTCAATACATTGGAGTGATAGGGACAAAAACTACTAGAGCCCACTTTTCAAATGTTTCTATAAGTACTTGAGGGTTTAATGGAATCTCATAATCATGTACTGGTCAAACCATTTTATGATAGTTGTAATACATATTTACATTCTTCTTGGTATGCTTGAGAAGGATGGGCCAATAGTGACCCAAATTAAATACTTTATAAGATATCCTTTTGTTGGAGAAGTATCCCCCACAAGTCTCATCGTGGAATGCTTTTAAAATATCGTACATTCCATCTTCTTGGACACACCTTTGGATGATGAGATATGGTCCAGTGTGTAAAATATCACCACCAACCAATGCGTAGGTAGCACTTAACATGGAAATATTTTGTTTCTCTCTAGATGAAAAGAGTTGAGGTAACCTTCCAATAGCCAAATAGTTGGTGATGTCTGCAAACCATAGATAGTGAGTGGATATAATAAACAAATCTTCATCAGAAAATATATCATATACAAGAGTGAATTCACCTTCTTTTTTTATTCTAGAAAGAAAATATGTGGCTATATTTTCCCTATTAGGCCGATCTACAATGGTGAAATTGAATTCCCGCAACAATAAAAACCTTCTAGTAATCCTACCATTAGTGATTGTTTTGTTCATTGGATAATTAGAGGTAGAGTGATCGGTGAACAAATACTTCATAACTAGTAATATAATGTCGAAATTTGTTTATCCCTTGAATGAATGATATAAATGCTTTTTTGGTGGCAATGTAATTCATTTTAGCAGGTGTGAGGTTCTTACTAACAAAGTATATGCAATAATATAACTGATTTTCTTTATTCCCTGAGACATCTCCGAGAGTGTTAGAGGCATCCATGGAAATGTGAAATGAAAGAGACCAATTTGGTCGTCTCGGAATGGGTGCAACAATTTTTTTTTCTTTTAAAGTCTCAAATGCATGTTGACAACCATTATTCTAGGAAAACTCAACGTATTTAGAAAGTAACTTAAACAATGATGCAGTAATATTTGTGAAATTATCTATAAATATTCTATAATAACCAACATAACCAAAAAGACTTCTTACCTCTTTTGAAGTGTTAAGAACCAGGAGCTTTTAAAGCATTTCTATTTTTCCAGGATCCACTTCAATCCATGTAGAAGAGATGATATTTCCAAGAACAACACCTTTATTTAGAAACATGTGACATTTTTTATGATTTAAAGAAAGGTTGCTTGCTTGGAATATGATTAAGAATTTCTCAAGGTTCTCTAATTCTCCTTCAAATGAGTCATTGTAGACAATAAAATCATCCATATACACCGCAACGTAGTCATGGATTAAGTTCAAAAATATTCCTAGCACTACTCTCTAGAATGTGGTGGGAGAATTACATAATTCAAAGGGAAAAATTCGCTAAGAGAATGTCCCCCATGGAAATGTGAATGTGTTTTTATCTTCATCCTCTGGTGAAATGTGTATTTGGTTATAGCCACTAGAACTGTGTAGAAATGAAAAATAGTTCTTTCCTTCTAGGGTGTCTATGACTTGGTCAGTAAATGGAAGAGGCAAATAGTCCTTCATGGTGTCTTTGTTCAAACCTAGGTAATCAATACAAAATCATCATTTTCCATTATCTTTTGGGACTACTACAGGAGGGATACCCATCTACTCTTGGCAATTTGATAGATAAATTTGGGATCAAGAAATGTTTTGAAAAAATCTTTAATTAATTCTTTAAGACATGGGTTCATGCACCTCTACGAATACTTGATAGCATGGTGATCACTCTGAGTATATATTATATGATGTGATAAAGTGTGAGGGTGTATGCCTTTCATGTCATGGTAGTCCCAGGCAAAAGAATTTGATTTTTCATGTAAGACTTGGATTATTTTGCCCTCCATAGATTCATTGAGATGAGAATTTATATGCAAAATTTTACCTTGGATGATCTCAATAGGCATGTTGTAACACTTATTTTTTTTTTTTGTTTGATGCCACAGTATTACATAATCAAAATATGTATGTTAGATCATTGGTTTATTTCACATTAGCTTAAAAAAATTGATCTAATGGAAGAGAAAATAAATAAGAATTTATGTAAAATCTAAATTGCAGAGAAAAGTGTTGATTTTGTTTTCCTCCATGTTTCCTTTGAAATTCATTCCTTGATCTACTATAATAATTGGGTGTACAAATTTCTCATCACTATTTTCATTTCCATAACAACAAATATTTTCCATCTTAGTGAGGGGTTTTGCAGGTGGGTATAAGGTCACTTGTTTCATTGAATCCCCATGTGAAATAAACATGTTTCCATATCTGCAACCTATAAAAGCATATGAGGTAGAAATCCATGGCCTACCAAGGATTACATGATGTCCTTTGGAAGAAGACTTGGGTTGTAAGACCATGAAACATATGGGGTACTCCAACAAATCCAAAGAGACAATAACATCGTCTAAGACTCCCTCCAGTTTTATCTTTGATGTGTCTGCTAATTCAAGGACAATATGAGTTGGGTGAAGGTTAGGAAAATTCAATTACTCCATGGTTTTGATGTTAATAATGTTAATGGTTTTTGATGCAGTAGCATCACCGTCAAGGTCAACAGTGCACGTGTGGAGGAAAATAGATGACATCTCAACAATGATAGATTTTCCAATCAAGCATTTAACTCGGAATTTAATTGGTTGTTGAGATATTTTGTAAACAACAATTTTAAATTATAACTTGTTTGTAAAGTCTGGAGGGACTGTATAAAAAATGAAAATATGAAATGTTGACTCTATCTGGAAATAACTAGTATTTATTGTAATAGGACAGAGTAGGTAATATCTTTGAATTTGAAATGATAAATTTCAGAACAGGATGAGAGAGCTCGTGGAGCAGTCCTTAGATAGTTTTTTTAGTATTGCATTGTAAGATAGAGGATGTAAGAGACAAAATAGAGAGAGGATTAGAATAGAGTAGAATATCAGAAACATTATGTATTTTTCTTTTTCATGAATGAATAGAGTAGATATAAATTGTCCCAAATCCTTGGACTATGTTCATTTCATGTGTGATTGAATGAATGTTATTCTGTGTGTATGATTTGTTACAGTTCATTTCATGTATGAGTGTTTGAGATATTAATAGTATGAGTTCATGAAGAAGTTGGTTGAGTTTCAATCATTTCTTTTCTGATACTTGTATGCAAGGTGTGTGTATTGAACACAAGGAGTGCATCGACTGAGTCTAGGATTGACTTGGAGAAAAGTTTAGAGAGAATCAAAGAAAGTCAGACCAGGTGCAAGGTGTGCACAATGTCAAGGAGCCAACAAGATTTGGACAGCCAGCACAGAAGAATGCTAGGTGGGCGAGAAGCATTTTCTTGGAAATAAAATCCTTCGAACTGAGTTATTCAAAAATCCCGAGAAATCAAGGTGTGCATGGGAGATCGAAATCCTTCCAAGGGATAAAGATCAGAAGAGATAGGACTTTCTACAAGTGTTAGAAAGATCCAGTAGTTGGATTCGTAAGAGGAAGAAGATCGATTCTCTGAACCCTAAGAAATATTCTAAGTCTGGGAGAAGGCGAAAGTTCAGGAGAGAAGGTAAAGTGGTTGTAGATCAGTCACAAGGAATATCTAGACTGTCGAATCCATGTCTAGGCAGCGAGAAGTAAGCGCAGGAGGAAAATAGATCTGAACCATCAGATCTGGCATGTGAACCAATAGTCGTTGGATCTGAAGGAATTTGCATGGGGGAAGTTATGAACCCATCGCAACCATCCATCAGAGAGGGCATGTGGAAAGTGTACAACGTTTCGTTGACTCTCAACCTCAAAGAGTCAAATGGGAGTCCATGAGTTTTCATGAAAATTGAACTCTAGAAAAGATCATAGTCGTTGATTGTCCTTACATCATCAAGGTCATCCATTTTGGAGGGACGCGTGGTGAGAGACTAGCATTTTGCTGACTCACTACTAGAGAAGGTCAAAGGAGAAGAGTCAAGGACTTGCAAAGTCCAAACTTGTGATAGGATCTAAGTCGTTAGATCATGAGAGAACCATGATCGTCGATTTCAGAGAAGGAAATATTAGAGGTTTGGGGATCCTTCTTTTGAAATGTAAGCTTGGGTGTTGAGCTTCAATCTTGTGAAACACGAAGTCCTGACACACTCGGAGGAGTAGCCCTAGGTCATACGTAAGGGTCACCTAGATGGATACCAAAGGTAGAGATAAGGAACATTATCATGTTTTGGAACTCAGGGATTGTAGAGTTAGAGTGGACTCATGCAAGGAAGTCTCGAGGTCGCGAAACACAACGAGCCTTTTTGAGATCAATCGATGGTCATAGGTGGTGGTCACGTGGGGAAATATTTGAGGGGAGCTAACCAGTGCTCAGAAATCATCGGGAATCGACTATCGAGAGGATTGAGGAGGCTCATTCCAAGGAATCCTGATATGTGAAATCACGATACACCTTTTGCATAGGCATGCGGTCATAGCCCATGACCGCATGGAGTAGAAGATCATTCTTGGGTGCTTAGTCACGTAGGTGGATTTTTGTGAGAGGACCTATGGATTTGAAGAGTGAAGGTTCCAGTAGGGACCGAAGAGCTATGTCAGCTCGAGGAGATTGAATGATCCAGTGACCGGGAGGTCACAGAACCCCGAAGGGGAGGGGGGATGAATAGGTGCAAGGTGTGAATAGTGTCAAGGAGATAGTAAGATTCAGAGAACCAACGCAGAAGAACACTAGGTGGGTGAGAATCATTTTCTTGGAAAGAAAATCCTTTGAACTGAGTTATTCAAAAATCTCGAGAACACAAGGTGTGCGTCGAAGATCGAAATCCTTCCAAGGGATAAATCTCATAAGAGATAACACTTTCTACAAGTGTTAGCGAGATCCAAGAGTTGGATTCATAAGAGGTCGAAGATAGAGTCTTTGAACCCTGAGAAATCTTCTAAGTTTGGGAGAAGGTGGAAGTTCAGGAGAGAAGGTACAGTGGTCATAGATCAGTCGTAGAAAATATTTGGACCATTGAATCTATGTCTATGCAGTGAGAAGTAAGAGCAAGAGGAAAACATATATGAACCGTCAAACCTGGCATGTGAACCAACAACCATTGGATCCAGAAGAAGTTGCACGGGCGAAGTTCTGAACCCATCAGAACTGTCCATCGAAGAGGATGTGTGGAAAGTGCACAACATTTCGCTAACTCACAACTTGAAAGTGTCAAAGGGAAGTTTGTGAGGTTTCACGAAACATAACTCCCAAAATGATCATAGCCGTTCATTGTCCCGATGTCATCAGGGCCGTCCATTTTGGAGGGACCCATGGTGAGAGACTAGCATTTCAATGACTTGCTACTAGAGAAGTTCAAAAGAGCAGAGTCGAGGACTTGCAAGGTTTGAAATCATGATAGGATATGAGCCATCAGATCATCAGAGAACTGTGACTATCGATATGGGTGAAGGAAATATCAGAGGTTCGGGGATCGGCCTTTTGAAAGGTAAGTGTGGGGATTGAGCTTCAATCTCGTGAAACATGAAGTCTCGACACGCTCGGAGGAGTAGCTCTAGGTCATAGGTAAGGGTCACCTGGACGGATACCAAAGGCAGAGCTAAGGAACATTAGCCTGTTTCGAAACTCGAGGATTGGAGAGTAAGAGTGGACTCATACATGGAATTCCCTAGGTTGCGAAAGACAACGAGCCTTTTTGGGCTCAGCCGATTGTCACAGGTAGTCATCACGTAGGGAAATATTCAAGGAGAATAACTGGTGCTCATCCCTCATCAGGAATCAACTATCGAGAGGATTGAGGAGGCTCATTCCAGGGAATCCTGATACGTGAATTCATGATACACCTTTTGCGTAGGCATGCAGTCATAGCCTATAACTGTTTGGAGTAGAAGCTTTCTCTTGGGTGCTTAGTCATGCAGGTGGATTTTCATGAGAGGACCTATGGATTTGAAGAGTGAAGGTTCTAGCAGGGACCAAATAGTTGTCCCAAATCGAGGAGATTGAATGATCCGATGATTGGGAGGTCGTAGAACCCCAAAGGGGAGGGGGGATACATTAGTTTCTCCAAGATTTATAAATTATTTGAAGCATATATCCCATTAATGTGCACAAAAACAATGGGGTTACCAAGATCTACATATTTATCCACAAAAATATTTCTAGACATAAATTTGTATATTTTGAAAGGAATTGAATGGTGGGTGGTTCATTCTTCTTTCTTTCTAATTTTTTTAAACATAATTCCTTGAATTTCTTTTCATATATAGATATGTATTTGAGGGATTGTAACAAAGGAATTTTTATGCAATTTTTTTCTGGTTCGGTGATCAGGTCATATTCAAAGTGAGATACTAGTTTATTTAGTCTTAACGTGTCATGATAGGTAGTTTCTTTGGAGGAAGGGGGATTCTATGAATCAATATTTGTTTTCCTTATTATGGTGGGAGTATCATCATTGGTTTTTTGATTAGGAGTTTCCTCCTCTTATTCTTCTTCAATGATGATAAGGGGTTCTTTTTGGAGCACTTTTTTTTTATTGCAAGTGAATATACTGCAATCCTATGTGTGTAACCATATAGGTGGGAAAAGGTTGTATATTAGTGCCAAAAGAAGGATGATATACCTTATTTTCTAGATTAGGAATAATATGGACATGGATTTGTGTAGGTATAGGAGGTTGGTTGGATGGAAGTTGCAATTTTTTGGGTTATGTAAATTTTTGTGGAGCTTGTGTTGGATAAAGTTGTGACAAGTATTCTTCTGGAAGTTGTGAGTATTGTTGAGTTTGCATCAGATAGGAATAAACATGCATATTCTCATATCCAGGTCCTCACCATCCCTGCTACCAAGGATGGTTTTTTGGTTGGAGCCATGCTTACCATGGCGTTGCAGGATTCCATGGTGGATATTGATGTCCATAGTAATACGAAGAATTTGAAAATATAGAGTTTGATAACATAGCTAGTTGAAAAGGCTACCATGGATTCTTTGGTGCCAAGGTACAAATTTGTTATGTTTTCTCATTACCTCTTTGGTATATCACTTTTAGTCCAGGTAGATAAGGACAATGTTCTATCGAGTGTTCACCTTCACAAATAACACATATCTCAAATTTATTCAAGAGGAATTATTTCAATGGATGTCTTTTCGTACACCTATGGAAAAATATAGATAAGGATTCATTTTGTTCCACTTGCATCTTCTTAATCTGCAAAGTATCAAGCTGAAAAATGAGGGTTCCAAGAATGCTAGTCTTAAAAAATTTGAATAAATTTCCTAACTTTTACCTAGTTATTCCACTGCTTGATGCAAATTTATAAGATTTAGAAAAAATAATTATGAGCTCCCTAACTAGATCTTGTTTGAATTCATCAGTACTTCATGCACATTTCAGATATTTTTTCAAAAGATAACTGGGAAATATCCCGAGACCTCATCAAATTAAGTACATTCATTGATTAATTTGAAATACCTCTTAAGAAGATGGTCCTATTATATCTGTATTTAGTTTTTTCTATTTGGATCTATGTATACTGTACATGAATATTTCTATGTAATCCTCTAATCTGTCATCTTCCTTCTATGTCATCCTAAAAATTGCTTCCCTTAGGTCCCTATCCTTATAGTATTCTTGGTATTTTCTCAGAAACATGGTTCTCATCTCATCCCAGGTTCTCATAGTATTCCCCCCCAACCCCATAAACCAATGCAGTATTGAATCTTTGAGGGTGGAAGGGGGAAATTTAAGTTTATAGGCATCATTACAATAATCATAACTTTGGAATAAGATATCAAATTTGAAAATAAATGCATCACGGTCTTGGGTCACCATACCATGGAAATGAGGTAGAAAAGACGGGGGAATGTTCTTCTTATGTACATTCATTGTAGGGTACACTATGGGGAACCCAAAGGTTACCTCTACTTCTACATTAGATTCATCATTTGTGCCCATGTGGAATTATCCTTCTCCTTCTGCCACGTCTTTACCCCAAACTCAAAATAGAGTGTACTTTATTCTCAATGGAGAGTCTGGCTCCTGGATTTTATTGATATATTCTCCTTCTATCTTCTTTTTGGTCTCTCCAATTATAGTTTCCCAAGTTGTAGGCTCTGCGGGAATATGAATGTGTTCTGAAATTTCACTTGGTGTAGATCCGTGTCCTTCAAGGTTATCCAAAAATGATTTTTCTTTAGGTTGTGATGAAGCCATTGATCCTCTTCCTGTGTTCCTTCCTCTTGTATATATACCTATCAACAAGTTAGGATGAAGCTACTGGTGGAATCAAAACTTCTCTACTTATATCTTTAAGAAATCTACCTTAATTATCCCTATGTTTATTCATAAAGTACCATCATAGTTCATAGTTGACGCAACAACATACTCACAATAGTGAATGTATAGGTTCTTGCCTCTCATATTAACATCACTATATTGTCATATTTGTAATGTTATTACAAGAAACAAATCTCATGCAAAAAGAAAGAAAGGAGAAAAAAACAAAATGGAAATTCAAATTAAAGAAATTAAAATCAAAATTCTAGTCCCTTAACACCTCCTAGAAAATGGTGCCAAAAAAGTGGGTCAATTTAATTGCTTAAATAGTTGTACGTTAAATTATCAATCTGGATGCTCATAATCTTATGAGGTGTTGGAAAAATATATGTGATACTAGGTAATAAAAGTCTAAGCTATCCCTACTGCATTCAAAATAACTTTGTTTGATAAATCATTCCCAGAAATTGAAATAAAGTGTATGAGTATGATCTATTCTTTAATTAGTTGATTGCAATACTTTTGTTCAGATGCCAAATAATACAATTGAATTACTCAATAACTTGACTAATTCATGTAGCTTTATCAAATTGTAATATGGAAAAAAAATAGAAATAACAATATCAAACTAGACCTAACAAATCTTGCATTTGTAGATTCAAGTCTTGTGACTTTACAGTTTCTTAAGATTCAAGGGTTACAAACATAAATATTGTTGGTAATAAATCAAACACACACACTACCAAAATTCTTTTTTCACACTTGTTCTTCATACTGGATATTGAAAGCATAATAGAATGGGAGTAAAGGCATAAATTAAATAACAATTTCAAGAAAATAATCTAAGATATAAATTGAAATAATAACATGCTTAACTACACAACTAAATCTATGAAATGAAATAAATAATGACACCTACATAAACAAGAAAAAATACATAGGGTGTACCAGAGAGAGGGGGAATTTCCTCTTCCAACACACTCTATAAGAAAACTATAGTGTGTCGCTGAAAATATACAACAAAGGCTTCCTTTATTTCAAAATCAAAATATGATATTACATAGGAATATTAAAGTCCCTATGCAACAATGTTTCCAACCAAAATAATGATCATCCAACCAACCAACAACATTTTTACAAGGCTAGTGTCTCTCATATTTATGCTTACAACCTTCATATTATAAAAGGAAAAATGCTACAACCATATATTCATCCCCTAAACTTGTGGATCACACAACCATCATTCTTAGGTTGTATTTTTACCCTGTTAAGACATGAGTGGTTGTGCCCTGCTAGCTCGATGATAAATATAGGGGGTCAATGTGGTTGTAGGATCACAGTGAAAATCTGGAGCATGTAACTTCAACATTCAATCCACAAAATCATCATGATTCTTGACTATACAGAGCATGTTGACCGCATATTTCACGAAATATTTGCACCTTGGTTGATGTTTGTAGGGTCCGTTTGAGAAACATAGAAGCATGAAAACATCATTCCCAACAAAACCTAGAAGTCCAAATTCGCCCATAGGAGTCACAACCATTCTGAACATTGAAGTGCTACCAGAAGATGTCAACTATCGAATTTCTAAAGATGACTGCTACAAGATTTATGAAGATGATCGCTACTGAATTTTTGAAAAATGGCATAGGAATAGCTATAATTTTTCAAGTATTTAGGAAACCACAAAATCTAATATAGGAAAAACAATAAAATCAACGATCACGATGGGTTCCTAAAATGGCATATTTTCAGCACCAGTCTATACCCTTTTTTCTTATCATTTTCTAGTTATCATTTCCTCTTTTAAAACTTCCTTTATCAAATTAAACGTGTTTATCATCAAGGCATAAATCCTTTCCCATGTGCCATTATTATGTTATTTTTTCATTATTATTAAAGGAACTTGTTTCCTACATCTACTAATATTGTTATAGAAGAAGAATGCAACAATCGCTGCAACAACTTCTTGCTACGATTCTGAGTGCAACTTCATCTTTCAAAAATTTGAGCATTATCATCAAGGTATAAAACCTTTCCCATATTCCATTATTAATTTTATTTTTCATTATTCTTAAAGGAACTTGTAACATGCATGTACTGATATTTTTATGTAGGAAGAATACAACATATGTTGCAACACCTTCCTACTGTGATTCTAAGTGAAAATTCAGATGTCTCAACTCAAGTAGACCCACAGTCGTTTCAATACCAAGACAACTTCCAACCCCAAATGCATTATCCATTGAACAATGAATACAATTCCAAGGAACGCCTTAGGTTGTCGTAGATCCAAATCTACCAATTGTTGTGATTCGAGAAAAACAGTCTAATGTTGAAGCTCGTAGATGGGAATTGATACTCATAACCAAAAGTGACAAAGGACAAGTTGGAAGATAAAATAAGAACTCAAAAGGCCTATCAAGTTAGCAGGAGAGGATCATTTTCTAAAGTTTGGAAAGATTTTGTAACTGGATGAACAACCATATTCTGATGGACGTCCATCCATTATTGGTGTAATTTTAGGACAATAAACATATCGTATAAAAACCTCTTCTCTCTAGAGCTAGAGGGAGAGATTATTCATACACATAAATTTTGTTATTATATCATTTCAATTCGATAATATAAGATCATGTTCTCTCTTTCATGTGTGTGCTTATGTCTTAGCAATCATGTGATTCTGGTGTGATCAACTAGTTCCTTTTCTAAGGGGGTAGGCCCCCTCGCTAGCCAGGTACCTCTTGTATAGTGGAAGTAGAGGTTAGTATTTTCATATTGTTCAGTTTGATTTCTATTTGTTTTTTATTTGTTGTAACTTCATACTCGTAGTGTCATTAACAAGATGTATATGTTTATTTTAATTCACTATCATTTCAATTAATAGAATAACTTAACTTCTTCAAAAATCATTCTATCATTCGGTTTTTTGCCAGAATTAGATTCACAAGATATCATTACAGTTTTTGTGTGATTCGATTTTCTAGTTTGAAGTTGTAGTATGATTATTGATTTAGTTTTCTGAAACAAGATAACTATCTGGTTTAATTTCCACAACTCACATATTTTCTAGTTTCTATCATAAAGGATTTACATTAATGCAACTCGCATGTTCTGTCATAGCCACATCCATTACTGAAATTATGAAACTTGATATTATTTCCATATTGTGGCCTTATTTCCGCAAGTCACTTTGTTGCAACTCCTTTTGCAACTGCACTTTTTCATGTTTGGTTTATGGTAATTTCCATCAGATTGACATTGAACGAAAGAAAACTTGATTTTTTGCAATAATATAATAACTTGATCATACTTGAGCAAGTCACCAATAGGTCATAGGACATATTTCTATTTTCCACAAGAGTGATGTTTTTTTCCACGAGTGTGATTTCTATTCCCACAAGTGTTATTTCAATTTATGTAAGTGTGATTTTTGTTCTCGCAAGTCTCATTTTGATTTCCACAAGTAAGATTTCAATTCCTGTAAGACTACTATAATTCCTACAAAATAAATTTAGTCTTTAGTATAATTTGTTGACTTAATTAAGTATTGTGAGAATTTGAATTATGACAATAAAAGTTCTACAATGCCATAGTCCAACAACACTCTTCTTAGATATATTGTGCATGACATTTCACAAGTTCCATGCAAGCCCCATATGGATAAATTAAATGTACAACTCTTCATTTTCTTTCTAAATTAGTTAGAAAGTAATTGGAATGACCATCATTTTTTGCATTGTTTCTAGGGAACTGTCAAAGGAAGATAGCTTTGTGTAGTTATGTGCATTTTTTTTTACTTCATTCTCCTAGAATATATGTTGTGATTCCTTTTCAGTAATTTATAGGATGTTTTTCTAATTTTCTTTATGCCCAAAAGTAAATACCAACAAGATAGATTTGGTATCTCTTCCAAAAATCCTTAAGAACTAAGAGTGTGGGTCAATCACAAACAAGGAAGGAACACCAACAACCAAACTACTTATAACCTACTACCATTATATTTCCAAGAAGAATCTTGAGGCATTCCCTTAGGAATTAGAGACTATACAAGGGTCTTTTCATTATGAGAACCCATTATCCAAGGAATAGATCCACGAGAAATATTGTTTAGAAGAGTTCCTCTTTTCTAAGGAATTGTGGGAAGCATAGGATAAAACTCAGGAAGAAATGGCTCACGAGTTTGTTAAGGAGGAACCCATGATCTCCAGGTTCCCAATCAAAGAAACAAATATGAAGAACATTCCCCACTCAGTGTTGCAAAACATTCATGGGCTATCCAAGGAAGATCCTAATACCTTCCTCTTGAAGTTCAACGTACTTTGCAAAAGTTACAACTATGTGACGAACACCCATAAATTGAAGCTATTTCCCACCACACTTAAGAGCATTGTGTTATGGTCATTCATGGGCCCCAGAAAAGAAAACATTTGGTCATGCGACCAAATGACAAAGAAATTTCTATAAAAATACCAAGGATACTGCAAGGATAAGGAAATAAGGGAGGAATTTTTCAAGATGATGTACCACGGAGATGAGAGCTTGGAAGACTATGTCGAGTGATTAACCTATAAACTAAAAAGGGAGAAAGAAGGGGACCTAGCTCCTGAAACACGATGTTTCTTATTTTTTAGAGGAGTCTAAGATGATTGTATGGAACTCATCAACCTTATGGGCAAGGGTGATGTCTCTTAGTTATAATATAATATTATCTTGGAACATTTTTGTAAGTATTCCAGAGGTACATATGAAACAAGGAAATGGCCAAGAGATATTATGGAAAGGATAGGAAGGACTGTCATAAGTGAAGTAACAAGGGAATAAATTGGGGACATGATATAGAAACCCAATAATGACATACTCAGTTCCCTAAGCTCTCGATTGGCTACATTGTAGAAAAATAATAAGAAGGAAGAAATAGAACGAGCATTGGCAATATTTTTCCCAAGGTGCATAATGAAGCATCCAAAAAGGGAGTGTCTGTTGGATCAGACAAAAGTATGTGGAATATTTAGTGAAGATCACACTACACATAACTACCCATCCTTTCCTATACTTAAGGCCATCTATCATAAAATGAAGAAACTAGAATAGTTGCGCTATGTATTGCAAAAGGGACTTGACAGCCTAAAACTCAAGGTATGATCCTAGACTAGTCAAAATATTTCAATTCATATTGGACTAATATCCAAACCGCTCATGTCATCGGAAAAATATCAGACCTAATGATGGCAGGATTTCTTACCACTAAGTATTTTGACCCTAGAAGTCCAGTTGTTAATGTGAAAATCTATAATACACTTATCAATAACACACTAGTTGACTTAGGGGCTGCCATCAACATTATGAAAGACAATACCATGCAATCCTTAGGACTTACAAGCCTTAGCACAACCCCCATTGTACTTCAAATTTCTTATAGATCCACCATTAAACCAGAAGGGATTCTAGAATATGTAGTTATGTTTGCATATTCATGGGAGTATCCCATTTCCTTCATGTTCCTACATCCTAAGATGTCTCTGGAAGGGTATCCTCTAATCCTTGGACGACCATGGTTGGCCACGAATGATGCTTATATCAATTGTCACTAAGGAAACATGACTATTTCCCATGGGAATTCCACCAAAAAATTAACTCTTTACCCTCCAACCAAACCTACTCTTGATATAGAAACACCACTTTGGGTTGATGGAGAAGAAAGTGACAAAGAAGGGGAATACCATCAAGTAATATCCATAGATCAATATATATAAATAAGAGATAAAATGGAGGATGATGAAATCAAATTTTTTATAGCATCCTCTTCTTCTTTAGAAAACAAACATTTTCTTGACCATATTATGAGACCAAAAAATCATACTTTTTTATCCTCCACAAGCATCTCACCCACTGAACATGACCCCATACAAGAAAAATACCAAGGATCCCTCATAGAAAATATAGTAATTATCCCTGGGAAACCCTTGAAAATTAATGAAGTACTGACTGAACAACAGAAAGAGCGATTGGTTCAAGTGCTATGGAAGCATAGTGATGCCTTCACCTAGGATTACTCTAAAATGAAGGGAATCCAGCCTGGCCTATGTACACATCATATATTTATTAAGGATAGAGTCTAACCCATTCATCAACCTCAACGTCATATGAACTCGACCATGGAATACATAGTCATAGAAGATCTACATAAATTTATTATGTCTAATTTTATATATCATATTTTTGATAGCCAGTGCGTTTCCCCTATTGTAATGGTATCAAATAAAAATGGTAAATGTATAATTTGCATAGATTATTGATAATTGAATAAAGAAACACATAAATACCACTTACCATTACCATTTATCAACTGGGTCTTAGACACACTCGCAGGGAAGATGACGACTTCAGTGGAAACAACTAGATTCAAATTTCCCCTAAAGCTCAAGAGAAAACAATGTTCACCTATCTGTGTGGGACATTCTCATATTGTTTTATACCATTTGGATTATGAAACAACCCTGCCATATTTTAGAAATTCATTATAGGCATATTGTTATGGACCTAACCTACCTATCCCATCAAGTGGGTAGAATAATATATTTCCATGTAATAAAGGTCAATATTAATAAGGCCTAACAGTAAGGAGGAATAAGTCAAATGTAAGAATACCTAGTAGAAGATTCCACTTCTAGAAGGATTTTCCTCTAGATTGTTCTTTTGGATAGATATATTTAGTATAAATAGGAATAGAGGGTATGAGAAGTTTTGTCTTGGATATTATTGTAATAGATATCTGCTCTACTAGAGGTTTCCCCCTTGAAGAGACAAGTGAACATTGCTCTAGGTAATCAAATTTCTCTTTCTAGTGTTATTCTGGTATTATTTTGGTATCATTCTAGTGTTGTTCTGGTTATAGAATTATTTATATGCCATTTCAAGCTAATTATTTATGGTCTACATACTATTTTATATTTGGAATATTACAAGTGGTATCAGAGCACCTTCCTTCGTAGAAAATTGTGGGCTAAATGTTTTTTTTCAAGGTAGAGACCTATTCCAACGTCTTTAAGCTACATAGATCTTTCATTACATGCATAAAATCATGGTCGAGGATTCATACAAACAGGAAACACAAGTGTTACTTAAGCGTACATATTTTGTCCACCCTTGTAACCCTTGTTGGTAGCCCTTGGAGTGGTAGCGCATGAGACAACAGCTATATACATATCGACCTAGATCTCCTTAAGCCCTCCATAAATAAACTGATTGGGTGCCTGACATCTATAGTGCCACCCAAAAAATCACTCAGGAAGATACTCTCTAGTACCTTGGTAGTTGGTTAGTACAGATAAGGGCACGGTCTAGCCCCCTTAGTTGGTTCCCTGAGATATTGGGTCGAGTACTATTTTTGGACCCCACACGTATATCAAAGAGCTATAGCACAGGGAAAACCCTTGTCTATAGAACCCTTGAATACCCTAAACCTTGGGACAAAAAAACGTATTTGGGACCTATACTATTGGATACCCATTTTCTCCCTGATCACAGTCATATCCTTCATTTTTAATCCTTTTTGTTTCAGTGGACCCAACCCCTTCCAAGTTTTCCTAGTTTGCCTCGTATTCCATTTTATTTCCCTCCATGCACTGATTGTTGTTGTACCTATGAATTCTAAGTCTTTCTTTTTGTGGTCCCACCGACCCATTTTTTTCCTTACCCACACTTGCCCTCTCCAAATTTCCACCACTTGAAACCAAGAAATCCAAGCTTCCCTTAATCAAGCCCATGTCTCCATCAAACATCTCACATCTCAGATGGATTCTACCCATTCCCGCATTGACAAATTATATAAAAAATTTAACAACATGGAAGCCAACCTCACAACCTAATTTACCTCCCTCCAGTCTGTTGTCCATCAATTTTTGAACCGCCCTATGGATCCTTCTTCATCAGACCAACCCGATGTTGTTGATTCCTCTCAGTCTCTACATTTTCAATCCAACTCCTTTCATCATGAACCTCATCTTCCCTGCATAGAGGTCAATAAATTTGATGGCTCTCATCCTCCGAGATGCGTCACACAAATGGAGAATTATTTTTATTTGCATGGTATTACTGATGAGTTGGACAAAATTCACTATGATGTCCTCTATCTAGATCCTGAACGCTGGAAATGGTGGCAATGGAGAAAAAATTCACGTCAGTGGTATATTGCCTAGACCCAGTTTGTTTTTGAGCTCTATGTTTGCTTTGATATTGATACCCACTATCTCAGTCATATGACCATGTTTAAACAGTCAGACACAGTGGAAGACTTCATCACTACTTTTGAGCATATGCCCTTTCGAACAAAGGGCATGTGAGATGCGTTCTTCTGTGAATTCTTTATCAGTGGTATCATTGATGAAATCTGCTCCCAGGTTCTCATGGCCCACCCTCCAACTTGTTTGGAAGCTAATCAACATTCTAAAGAGGCCCAACAAGTTATTTTTTCCCAGAAAAAAAAAACCCTTTTGTTCCTCTCCCTCGACCCACTAATTCTAACCCCCCTGCCACTCCCCTAAAGGTCTTTTCTATAATTGTGATGAAAAATATTTTCCGGGGCACAAGTGTAAGGGAAAAAAAAAAAATATGGCCATTTTTGAAGATGTTATTGAAGAGGATGTGACAATTCCCCTTGTTGAAGAACCCTCATTTCCTAATGCCACCCAGGAGCCTACTGACCCACATGAAGTTGACCCACTTATTTCCTTGCATGCCCTCACTGGCTTGTAAGCCCCACAAACACTCAAGATCATTGGATACATTAACTGGAGGAAGGTTGAATTGATGAAGTGACGAGGACCATTAATCATTGGATCCTTCGGGATCCTCCTCAGTCGTCGATCTGGGGAATCTGTTAAGAACCTCTCTTAACCATCCATCAAATAGAACACATTTCCACAGATCAAGAATATCTGGGAGGTTCTGAACTAATGGTGAATGGGCACTTCACTGGAGCATCATAGGATCAGATCCCTTCTCAGTCATCCATCGTCAAGGACATGTGTCACCCTGTAGTCTAGAGACTCGGCACTTCGGAGGAACTTGACAGAGAGTATTCAATGCTTGAAAACTCTCGAAGTCATGAACGATGGAATAAATCTTTGTCGTTGACATGTAGGGGACATGTAGGGATAAATTCAATAGGTGAGGAATTGGTAAGCTCTGGAGCCGCGAAGTAACATGAGTCATAGATGTATGGATCTATGTGGATCCGTACAGGCCGTGATATCGAAGGGCTGAGAAGATATTAGTCCATTATGACATGGAATCCTGATGTCATTCAAGGTGACATGGACCCACATTATGTGTGCCACATGTCACCCCTACTAAGGAAATGTGTCACCCTAGCCATCGTCGTGTGTCATCTTCTATTTTGTGCCCACCTTTTCAACGTGGTTGGTGACGTGTCCGAGACTTCAAGAGTCTAAATAACTTCAGGAGTTAAAAATATTTGGATGCAATATAGTAAAGGGATGTTCAATGAATATCGTTGATCATTGAATGTCGGAATGCTAAATCGGTTTGGAAGCCTGATAAACTAGTAAAGGGTCTAAATATGGCAGGAAAAGGCTAAATGTGGCAGGAGCACTAAGTTATTCAGGTCCGAAACATCATGGATCATGAGATCGCAATATCAATGATCGAGAATGATTTTTGGGGGAAAATATGCACATGGTTTAATTTTAAAGGGCGGTCCCAAAATTTCAACCACATTTTTCTCTCAGAGGTACATGGCATCACCAGGTGCATTTAGGGATGAAAAGCAGGTTGCCTCAAACCACTTTATCATGCCCATGAAAATTGGAAAAGTATAAAAGCACTTTTAGGCATTTATTTTATTTTGATTATTATTTTGAATGTTGGACCATTAGAACCTTGTCGTGACCCCTGTCTTTTACCTACAACTCAACAATACACCTATTTCATGCCATTTCTGGTCATTTCCAGTTATTTTTCATCACAACCATGGATCCCATTATAACCTCAGTAATAGAAAAAGATCATGTGGAAAATGAAGAAGCCCTAATTGACCGAGACGTAGATGTTTTTGATGTTGAAATCATTATTTATCCTATCTTTGTGTCCATAAGAAACCTGTTCGATAAGGTAGGAAGATGTTAAATGTTCTTTTAAGTAGTCTAGGACACCATAGTCCCTTATGCTATTGAAATTTATTTCCCGTTTCTTGAATTTATAGGTTTGTGCACCGACCAATATTCCCATGAAGAAAGAGTCGTTGTGAATAAATGAGGGCTTGAGGTCTTATGTAGGGTAGAGAGTCTATCAATTCAAGAGTCCCTTAGTATACCAGAGTCTTTGTCCGCATTTTCTGAACCTTTCAATGAAGAGAAGTTCATTAGGGTATATAGAGAATGTCCATCAAAGGTTCGAGATCTATTTTTACAGACAATTATCAAACCTGGACATTTTTCATAAGGTCTGTCTTTGTTGATAAATGTAAGTATAATGGTCACCAAAGTCTAATGTGTCTTGTCCCTACTGAGTCAATTTTTAGGTCTAGACAATGACAAATATGTGGTTGAAGTCATCCTCAGTTTCCTTTTGACCTTTTTTCAGTCACAGTCTAGTTTGTTAGTTTGTATCATCTTTGATCAATTCCTAGTTGATAATATCCATAAACAACTAGTGAATTTTCGCTCCCTAAGACATTTCAGATACTACACCTATTTGTTTAGAATTTTCCTGGAAACCAATAAGAGGGAATTTCCCAAAGAAACATTTGTGTCAACTGAGTGTAAAATAATTACATTACTTATCTTCATCAACAAAGTCATGTCCAAAGTTTATAGTTTGATTTTCAATACCAGCCTACCTAGGGTTTTGGATGACATGAGAAGCTATCTACAACCACATATAGAGAACATAGTGGGGATTGGGTACTATTCATGCACTCAACAGTAATCTGGGTTTATGGTTGCCATGAATCTTCTTAACTGTTGCCAATTTTTTTGAATCCTAGAATATTTTCCTTTGAATTCATCAGACAGAGAATTATATCTCAGACAAAGAATTTTCTGAAGTTGCATAAATCCTGCAACCTTAAGTTCCCTTTTATCATTGGCCCCTTCATTGTCAAATCCATATCATATTTATCTCAATTTCAGGTAAAGCTCAAAGAGATTGGTTTTGCAAATTTACATGGAAGAAGGTATGATCCACACAAAATCATATCCAAGAGAAGATTGATGAACAAACATGCCCCTTATGAGCATGATCAAGTTGAGGGTTTTGATAAGATGGAAATCCTAGAATATTTTCTTGATATGGAAGCAATCTTGCAAACAATGAAAACACAGCAAGTGGAGGAAACCATGCAACAAATTCAAACACAAAAATCTCATCAAAAAATGATAACCAAAGTTCCTAAGACAAGTGTTTACAGAAAGAGAAGTAGTTCAGAGGCCATGGACATCAATGACCAACAAACTGCCCCAATGAAAATGAAAGTTACACAATCTGCACAAATATTAGATTTAGAAGAGGAACAGTCCAGAGACCAAGATAATCTAGATATGGTGGAGAGTGGTACTAACACTGTAGAGGTTGAAAAGGAAAGTAAACTCCAAGGTGAAGTCAACTCCAAAATGTTTAGTAGTAAGAAATACATTTTTAAAACATCTAAGTCAGTTTATCAGTCTAGAGGAGATTTGGAAAAAAAATATGCTGAAAAGGGAAATATAGCTCTAGGTGAGATGAGGGATTTAGTCCCTGAAGTGGAAAATATCTATCAGCATAAATCTTCTCTGTTCACAGTGAGGGATGTTAAAAAGAGGACCTTTAAAATTGTTGTTGCAGATGAAGACAAAGTCTCTCAAATAAATATAAATGATGATAACATAAGTGCTCCAGACAAGGTCAAATTCAACAAACACACTAGTAACATGCTATATTCTGATTACCCGAGCTTAAGTTTAAAGAATTTGAAACTGTCATCTTATGAAATGAAATTGGAAGGACAATTGAGGTAGGAAAAGGCATCTAGCAGAGCTTGGAACACTCGGGTCAAGAGTTTGGAATATGAAGGCCCCCAAGGATTGAAATCTTCATTGAATGAGAAAGACAAATTGATTCAAAGTTTGAAGAAGAAATTGAAAATTTCTTCTACAAAGCATCCACAGACAATTGAATTAGTTGGTCTAGAATAGGAAAAGGAAACACTTCGTCAAGAGACACTAGGATACAAGGATAAGGTGTTGTATCTAGAACAAGAAAAGGTGAAATGGTCACAAGAGTAGACAAAATTTCTAAACAACGTTGTTGTTTCATCTCCTACTGCAGAAGTTGGGTTAAACATTGAAGGACTTGTCCAAGATATGTCACCAGTTAGCTTAAAAGAAAGAGAAATCAAAGGGATGAAAGAAAGCATAGAGAAATTGAAGCAAGAATTACAGGAAAAGGATGAAAAGATAGCTCAATTTCAAAAGGAGAATGAAGTATTTCAAGAAAGAATAAATAAATTGAAAATGAGGTTAAGAGGAAAAGGTTTGTTGCAAGGGGCCAAACATATCATATGGGACTATATATCTATTGAAGGTATCAAGTTCAGATCTTATTTGAATTTCATTAATGATAAAGACAACATAGCCATCAAAGCCAGAAATAAATGCACTATTGTGAATGAAAATTTAGCAAAGAAACCATCAGAATGGGCCCAAAAAGCCATAAATCTACTCAACGTTGTTCCTACTGCATACCTTCAGACTATTGGGGTTAAATACAAAACTACATTGATTATCTGGTCTAGGAGGGTTATTTCTAGACATAACATGTTGAAATCAGTCGAAACTAAGGTAACATAGATGGAAAAGAGTGTGCAAGAGTTCAAAGATTTATTTGAAGAATTGTTTACCAAAGGACTTCCACCATTTTGGGATGGCATAGGAAAGTTGTATGATCAGGAAGAATACAATGCTCGTTTGACTTAGTGCAGGATGGATCATTCTAAGTTTGAAACACTGGAGGAAAATTTGAAAGGAGATACATTAGTTGAGCATCTGATTACAGACTTTGAAATTCTGAATCGGTTCAAAGCAGTCAACCTTGGACTATCATTTATTTCATATGCTTCCTGCATTGACCGAAGATTCTGATAAAGGAAATGGAAAATTATGATATTCCTTCTGAATTTCAATGGAATGAAATAATTAGGCTGGGTAAGACAAAATATATTTTTCCAGGGCCCAATAGATGATGTCTAGATTTCACTAAACATGGCAAATCATGGGGAAGACAAAAGAAGGACAAGTGGCGAAGAAAGTGACCGAAACGCCAGAGGAGCCAGAATCAAGATCAAGAAATGTTTCTTTGTAATCATTGTAATCAGTTTCAAAATCAGAACGTCTCTTTGTAATCATTGTAATCAGTTTCAAAACCTAAACGTTTCTCTATAATCATTGTAATTGGTTTCAAAACTGAAACGTTTCTTTGTAATCATTGTAATCGGTTTCAAACTGAAGGAACTCATCTTGTATAAATATTAAGAGTTTTGAATGTATTAGTGGTTGGAAGAAGTGCAAGGGCATAGTTTTGGCTATTTGGAAATTGAATGTAATTTTATGAAGCTGAATAGAATGCACATGCAGATGTCTTGAAATCCCCACTAAAAGATTCTAATTATGGTGGTATGAGATTTGTCTTCTTTCTTTGTATTCATTTCCTGTTTCTTGATTTCATTTTCATTGTCTTCTATTTAAATTTGATAGTTAAAGGAACATAATTCATATTTTGATGCTCTTGGCTTAAGCAATTTAAATTGTGTTAATTTCTTCCTAACTAAGTCAAAATTCATTTTATTTAATTCTCTGATGCAATTATATGTTTTTCCTTTCTTCTTACACTCTTCAAATTACAATTTATAACTCATATTCATCACCTCATTTAGCCTTTATGCTCTAGAGATTTATATCGACCAGTCAATGCTTCCATTCATTTTCAGAAATTTGACTCCATAGTCTTAGGTGTCCCTCCCTCTCCTTGCTAGTGACATTATAAAAAACCCTTCAAAGAAACAAAACCTAGCCAATGATTTGTTAGAGAAAACTCATTTGTTAAAGACCAAGTGACAAGAGATATCCCTCTCTGAGCAGAGTAGGCTAGTACCCATCTCTAAAGTGTTTTGTAGGTTACCTCTGTCATTTTTTTTATCAGCTGAAAAAATTTGCAAAGTGCTAACATTTTGGCGTCGTTGTCAGGGATGAAAGTGAAATATTCAAGTATATAGGGACTTCCGCAGTGAAAGAGGCGTCTTGGGATGGGTGACCACCTGGGAATTCCTGGTTATTGGGTGCAAGCCCCAGAAGTGATGATTGATGCTATGTGATTCATTCCGTTGGCTTCAATCCCATTTCTTCACCCCTATGAGCATCACCCGATGCAATGAGTGATAAGTGAACTATTCAAATCATGAGAATAATTGGTCAGTTGAGACTAATACTCATGAATATGGGTCATAGATTAATGACTTACACTACGCAGTTAATCCCAAAAATAATATGTAGTGAAATATTCCCTGGGAAAAGAATGAATTAAAGCTTCATATTTGATTCCTAAGGGTGACAGTGAATCAAACACATTATTGGATGAAACTAAATTTACACTAGATAATCGATTATAAATATACCACTAGCATAAAGTAGTTTGAGAAAGGAATCATGGCTCCCAAGAGAATTCATGCCAGAAGAAATCCAGACCTAGAAGCAATAATCCCTATGTCTAATCCTGAGAAACTTGCACAGAAGAGAAAAGAAAGGGCAATAAGCCCAGTTTTTTGTCTGGACAGAAACCTATCTTTACCCACAAATAGAGTAAAAATAATTGAAGGACTTTAATTTGATTTGAAATTTGAGCAAACTCATTTGAGAACTAGATCCGAATCCAGTTTGAATAAAATCATCTTTGATGAGAAGAGGTTCCAAGATTCAATTTTAGTTGCCTCTATTAGACCCGCTACAATTCCTACTAAGAATGATCATCCACTTCAATTTCTTCCTACATCCATGGCTGATCCAAAAATGAAGGTATTACTAATAAATTGCAAGTTATTTTAATGTACTTTATGCATCGGATCGATAATAATGTGAAATACATAAACTTATTGTCTTTCTTGCGGAATATAAAATGTGACTTTTACTTGATGCTCATTAATGATTTAAGGAGATCAATCACAATAATGTTGAAAATTAATATAAGATAACATAAAAACAAAAAGAGAAAAGAGACAAGAACTTGTTAATGGAGTTCACCAATCATTGGCTACGTCTTTGGGCCTGCTTCTAAGTGGAGGACCTCTTTATTGCTCTTTAAATGATCAAAGTTATCTTTCATAGGCTCTTTATTGTTACATTAAATGCTTCATATCTATTGTGCAAGACCGCCTTTCTCATATTCATACGTGCATCAACAAATTCCCCTCAAAAACATGGCAAAAATGCCTCTCAAATCATGAGAAAAGGCCAAAAATTACAAGTTGCTCCTTCAAATACTTGCATCAAAAGTTGTCCTCCAAGCTTCAAAAAACATGGTCTTTATAGTTATCATGATCATATGAGGAATACCAACTTCCCCTGAAGATCTAGCCTCTTTCTGGGATCAAATCACCCTCCAAATGGCCAAGATATCCTTAAAAAAACACTTTCTGGTCATAATATCAGGCAAAATAATTAAAAATACATTTAACATGGTAAAAACCCACTTTTAAAACAAAATATATGGTTAAACCTATTTGGAATAGGCACGTGCCCCTATAATTCATCACATGCAACTATAAATGGCCAAGCGATGAGCCCTTAAACTATGCTAACACCTGAATTTATGGGCACGTATCATGTGACCTCCCCTTATAAAGCGCATATACTATTTCTTAGCTCCTAGATGGTTATGGGTGGTCCGCACCCCTTTCGATGGTCACATATCACAATATAACCATGGGCTAGGGATTATCCCCAACCCCCTCCCTTTCCGCCACATTATAATATGCAACATTTATATAATAATATGTGTTATATAAAACAATGAACATGGTGGCGCATTGGTAAAATGGAATTTCCCCAAAGCGCTTGGGCTTGGTCATAGGTCACGGGTTAAAAATCCATGCACCTCTAAAAAATTTTAATCTTGCCATTTGACTATTGAATGGGTGCCACGTGGCTGCCCATGCCTAGGCCACGTGGCACCACCACATTTTCCCAAATCACATGCCACATGTCCAATTCTGATTGGATCTGTCATCTTCCCAATCAACTGTTGTAGCACTGCCACATGTCTCTGCCACATCAACATCATTAATTAGATTTGGTGATGATACGCTGATGTCATGCTAATGTCAGCATTGACTTTTTACTAGTTAAACTTTGAATTTTTAGCCGTTTGAGAAAACGGTCAGAGTGCGATAACTCTTCCATACATAACCCATTTGAGAAAGTAAATATATGGTCGGAAGCAATGCAAAGAGTCAGTCACAATGTAATTGGTTTCATGCAATTCCAAGAATTTTAATTTTTGAGCATTTTCTAAGCCTGGGGAGCCTCCTGTATCATTCCTCCCCACTTTGGAAGCTTTTGGACCAACAAAAGTCTACTTTTACTCAGATAAGAAGTGAGGGTACTGCCTCCCCACTTTTCCGGTATCGTCCATCCTTTCTCCTTGGACAATAATCACCTGCCCAATCACAACAAACATAAAAACTGAGATAGCATTGTTTATCAAATTATTCATCCCATTAATCACACAATCATCTACATTCCTAGTCGCAGTTAGAATCCATACACAACTGAATAGAAACAAACTAATCAACATTACTAGACATGTTAATGAGAATGAAACAACATGCTTCCCCTTTTGAAAAGGAACAGTAATCAAATTAGGTAGCTGGACCTCATGTTGTACCTCCGATGACACTTCATGATTGTTAGAATCATACTGAACCATATCATGTTTAGCATCACTAATTTCATGTTTTGTTACAGACATAAGTGTTAAGATTTTGCTTGCATTTACCATTCTTCTTAACTGCCCTGTAGCTGCAAAAGACCTGTCAGTTTTCATGCGATGAGCATGAACAATGTACTCTTTCCCATCTTTCTTGAAGCAATATTTATTTTCCTCCCTGTAGAATATAGCTTTCCTATCATAACGGTATGGGCTTCCCAATACAATTCCACATATGTCAAATGGAACTATATCAGGCTCTACTTCATCAACATAGTTAGAAGTGATTGCAAACTTGATTCTTCATTACTTGGTTACTTGTAAATTATTATCACCACATATCCACCCCAATGGATATGGCTTAGGACGTGTCTTTGTTTCAAGTCCCAATTTATTTACAACATCTTCATTGATCAGATTGGCTTGTGATCCACTGTCTACAAGAGTATCAACTTTAACACTATGTGTTATAACCCTTATGTGGAAAAGTTCACTCCTTTTACACTCATCATTTACAACAACTGAATTAGAAGAGCTAGTACTTGCAATAGAATTTATACCTCAGATTCCCATAGCTACAACATGTGTCTCATCACCAGAATATAATCCAAGATCCACTTGAATTGTCATAGCTATGGTAATCCTCCTTCCATGGTTGGCATAATTCTTTGGCTTCAAGTTAGGATGTAAGATCCAACAACGATCTTCATCATGGCCTACTTTCTTGCAATGCTTGCAAGTAGGATTATCCTTTCTTGTTGTGGATTTCTTCTTCTCTTTCTCTTTCCTTTTCCCTGAATCCTTTCTTTTCCAAATATTTGTAGAAACACTATCACCAACATTCCCTTTATTTGATTCAATGTGAATGTCTTGTACACATACTTCGTTGAAGTTAGAAGGATTTAGCATAAGAATAGTGTGTTTGAGGTAAGAATTTAATCCACCAATATATTTTAGGAGTGTCTCTTGTGTATATAAAGGAATACCCAAATTTAAATATTTCTTATGAAATATATGAGTATATTAGTGTACACTTTGACCTTTAACTTGCCTTAAACTTTGCCAATTCATCATTTCCTATTGCATATATGCTAATGGATAGAATTGTTTCTTCAAAGCAATGATAAAGTCATTCAGGGAAGAGATTGTTTTACCATTTTTATTGAGATCATACTTAGTTTTTATTTCCCACCATATGAGATACGTGCCTCCCAATTTGAGACTTGCATGTTGGATCTTTGTTTCATAATCAACAATCCTTTGTATCCTGCAATAGACTTCTAACTGTCTCACCCAATTATCTAGCTTTTCTGCATCTAATTCACCATAATAAGTGGGTAATTGAAACTTTACATCTAACTTTAATAAAGGCATATCATAAGAATGATGAGTTTTCTTAGGTTTCTTATCCTTGGAGGGATGTACACTTGCTTCACTTGTAGATGAAGAGGATGAAGGAGAAGAAGGTTCTGAAGGTCCACCACCTCCAACTCCTCCTTCAGCTCTTATTGAAGATTCAAATTCTTCAACTTTTGGATTTCTTCGCGGTCCTCTTTCCTGATAAAGTTCCTCTACCATGGATTTCATCAACTGGGATGACTCAAATAAATCATCCTTATATGCAAAAGGACCTAGACTTATAACTGCCTCACCCAATTATCTAGCTTTTCTGCATCTAATTCACCATCATAAGTGGGAATTGAAACTTTACATATAACTTTAATAAAGGCATATCAGTAGAATGGTGAGTTTTATTAGGTTTATTATCCTTGGAGGGATGTACACTTACTTCACTTGTAGATGATGAGGATGAAGGAGAAGAAGGTTTTGAAGGTCCACCACCTCCAACTCCTCCTTTTGCTCTTACTGAAGATTCACCTTCTTCAACTTTTGGATTTCTTCACAGTCCTCTTTCCTGATAAAGTTCTTCTACAATGAATTTCATCAACTGAAATGAATCAAATAAATCATTCTCAGATGCAAAAGTACCTAGTTTTCTCGGTGAAGGCATCTCGTGTTTATGCGGTCTCCTTTGAATCTATGTATCAAGAGCCTCAAGTTGGCCTTCTCCTCGCTTGAGTTTTTTTCTGGTGAGCATCCAATGCTTGCAAATCCTGTCAAACCTTCAAAAATAAAAGGCTCTGATACCATAAACTTGATCCAAAAATGAAGGTATTACTGATAAATTGCAAGTTAGTTTAATGTACTTTATGCATCAGAACGATAAGAATGAGAAATACATAAACTTATTATCTTGTTTGCGGAATATCAAATGTGACTTTTAATTGATGCTCATTAATGATTTAAAGATATCATCCATTAATAATCATTCTACAAATGAAATGAAGAGAACAAATAAACAAAAAGAGAAAAGAGAAAATAACTTGTTAACAGAGTTCACCAATCATTGGCTACATCTCCGAGCCCTCTTCCAAGTGGAGGACCTCTTTATTGCTCTTTAAATGCTCAAATTTCTCTTACATAGGCTCTTTGTTGTTACATTACATGTTTCATATCTGTTGTGTAAGACCTCCTTTCTCATATTTGTACATGCATCATCAAATTCCCCTCAAAAACATGGCAAAAATGTCTCTCAAATCATGAGAAAAGGAAAAAAATTACAAGTTGCTCCTTCAAATCCTTGCATCAAAAGTTGTCCTCCAAGATTCAAAAATCCTGGTTTTTATAGTTTTCATGCTAATATGAGGAAGCCCAACTTCCCCTAAAGATCTATCCTCTTTCTGGGATCAAATCCCCCTCCAAATGGCCAAGATATCCTTAAAAAACCACTTTCCCATCAAAATATCAGCCAAAATAATTAAAACTACATTTAACAGGGTCAAAAGCCACTTTTAAACCATAATATATGGTTAATCCCCTTGGAATAGGTGCACTCCCTCTATAATTGGTCATTAGCTAAGCGTTGGCCCCTTAAACCGCACTAACACTTGAATTTATGGGCGTGTATCATGTGGCCTCCCCTTAAAACGCGCATACACTATTTCTTTGCTCCTGGGCAGTTATGGGTGGTCCACGCTCCCTCAGTGGTCACATATCACAATATAACCATGGGTTGGGGCTTACCCCCAACCCCCTCCCTTTCCGCCACATTAGAGTATGCAACATTTATGTAATAATATGTGTTATATAAAACAAGGAACATGGTGGCGCATTAGTAAAAGGGCTTTCCCCAAAGTGCTTGGGATTGGTCATAGGTCACAGGTTTAAAACCCATGGATCTCCAAAACCTTTTGAACTTGCCATTCGATTATTGACTGGGTGCCACATGGCTTCCCATGCCTGGGCCATAAAGTGCTTGGGATGGGTCATAGGTCATAGGTTTAAAACCCATGGACCTCCAAAACCTTTTGAACTTTCCATTTGATTGTTGACTAGGTGACACATGGCTTCCCATGCCTGGGCCATGTGGCACCACTACATTTGCCCAAATCACATGCCACGTGTCCAATTCTAATTGGATCTGTCATCTACCTAATCAACTGTTGCAGTGCTGCCACATGTCTCTTCCACATCAACATCATTGATTAGCTTTGGTGATGTCACATTGATGTCATGCTGACATCAGCATTGACTTTTTACCAGTTGACCTTTGACTTTTTAGTTGTTTGAGAAAATGGCCAGAGTGTGATAACTCTCTCATACAGAGCCCATTTGAGAAAGTAAATATATGGTCAAAATCAACGCGATGAGTCAGTCGCAATGGAATTGGTTTCACTCAATTCTAAGAACTTTCATTTTTGAGCATTTTTTGAGCCTGGGGAGCCTCCTGGATCAATGGCAGTCAGGTTTTCCCCCCTTGTTCTACCTGCTCAGTTACATGATTTACCCCAGGACTATAATTAGAGGATTAAGTTGTATGGTGATGAAGGCAATGTGTCAGCCAAAAAACACTTAAACTGGTTCAATGGTTTTGTGGACCTAGAAGAAGTAGATTATGAATATGACAAAATGAGATTGTTTGCACAAAGTCTCGCAGGTGAAGAAAAAAATGGTTCATATCTCTCTCAAAAACAATTATCGTAAATTTTGTAGCATTTGAAATGAGTTTTCTTGCAAATTGGTGTGACAAAAAGAAACCCCTTCATTTGCTAAACCAATACAACAACATGAGAAGGTCACCTAATGAAACAGTACAAGAGTTTTCAGCTAGATTTATGAAAGTTTACAACTCAACTCCTATTGAAGTAAAACCTCCTCCTAGAGTTTCTCAACTTAGATATGTTGATTCCTTTGACAATTACTTTTATTTCTTGTTGAGATAAAGAAGATCCAATTCACTAGATGATATGATGAGTGATGCAATAGAAGTTGAAGTAAATCTAATGGCTTCAGGAAAGATCAAATATAATTATGACATGGACATAAACAAGGTTCAAGATAAGGTGCAAGCTTCAACTTCATAGTCATCGAAAGACAAGTTTGAGTTGATGATGAAAACTATGGAGAAACTCATGGAAATGATGTCCTTAGATAATAAGCCTAACACCAGAGAGCAGGTTGATTGTCCACCCAAAAATCAAAGGAGACCAATAGTTCCACAAATCAGAGAAAGAGACCATAGGAACCATGGTGATCAACAAATAGTACCTCATTTTCAAAACAATTATGTAAATGAAAATTTTGATGAAAAGTTTGAAGACAATATGCATTGTTGTGATGGTGATGAAACAATGGTTCTTTTAACTAAAGAATAACATGATCAGTTCATGGATGAAAATGATATATTCATGCAGGATAATGATGAAAGGTTATCAATGGAAAAGGAAGACTATTAGAAAGGACTGCAGAATGTCATCATGCAATTCTAGAAACAATATAATCTTCGAAGAAAAAATGTTCCTGCAAATCCTCCAAAGGAAAATCCTACCAAGGAATCTCAAAATAATACACCTTCTTTGAGTTAGTGTAAGAAGGAATCTGTTGCAAAGGATGTTGTGGAGAAAGGAAAGCAGAAGGAAGAACCTCCAAAGAAAGTACCTGAAGTAATAAAGGAGACAGTCATCAAAGAGGTATAAATACCCTCATCTTCCTTTAACTTTGAAAGTGAGATGGCCAAAATTAAAATGTATGTTCCCTTCAATGAATTGATAAGGAATAGTGAATATAGAAATCAGATCATTAAGATGCTCAATATGGAAGAAACTTGTGATACTTTAAATATACAAGATGATCATCCTGCCATCTTGTTTGACCCACGTGTAGAGGAAAATGGTGATTCTGATGAGGTCCCTCCTTTCTATGTTAGTCTGAAGATTCATGATATGACTTTGCATAATGCTATGTTAGATTCAGGAGAATCCCATAATCTGATTCCCAAGGTGGTTATGGACCAATTGGGTCTGGACATTACAAGGCCTTACAAGGATACTTTCTCTTTTGATTCAAGGAAGGTGAAGTGCTTGGGCCTAATCAAATATCTGGTAGTATCTTTGTCTCAAATTCCAGCAGCAAATATGGTCATGTATGTGGTGGTTGTTAATATCCCTCCTAAATTTGGCATGGTGTTATTTAGATTATGGGTTGCAAAGATGAAAGGGACTTTGCAAATGGATATGGCATATGCCACTATCCATATTTTTGGCCAATATAGGAGGTTGTACAGGGAAGTTTGCTCAAGCACATGGTTAGTAACAAAGCTCAGCCAAACAACCATCCCATTTACTCTATGGAGACTGAGATTGGTTCTTCCATTTTCTTTAATGATTTGAGTTTTGAAGAGAAGGTGCCAAATATTGATACGACTATAAAAGAAAAATTGATCAACAAATAGAGGAAATTTCAAATCAGAAAAATAATGAAGAAAATGAAATGTGGAATGTGAGATTTGATGGAGCTATCAGCAGAGAAGGACCAGAGGCTGGTGTGTGGATTAACTCCCCCAAATAGGGTACAAAAATTTGTTCTTACAATATTTCTTTTGACTGCACAAATAACATGGCTGAATATAAGGCATTAGTGTTGGGATTGAATACTTTGAAAGAAATGGATGCTAGGAGGATAACTGTACATGGAGATTCTGAGATGATTATAAATCAGATAAATGGTATATATCAAGAAAATCATCCTAGATTAAGAGAATATAGGAATATAGTGCTTGATCTTCTTGAAAAATTTCCAGAATATAATCTTTCAGTGATCTGAAGGGGGAAGAATCAGATCACTGATGCCATGGCTACTTCATCCTCATTTTTCAATATTACAAATTTTCCTAACAGAAGATATGAGATTGAGGTGAAGAACGGGACAACAGTACAAGATAACATCAAGTACTAGCAAGTTTTCTAAGATGACAAACAAGTAGAAAGTTTCCTTCAGATGGATGGTGAATTTGAAAATTTGAATATTGTTGAGGAATATTGTTGTGAAGAAGAAGATGCAATTGTGTTTGCAAATGATGATTATTTCAAGAATCAGATTATTGGTAAGGATATAATGAAACTGAAAAATAACGTCATTCCCAAATCCCTAGTCCCACTAGAAAAACTCTTTGACAATAATGATGTGCCCAGAAGTCCTGAAATTACTGCAAATGATGGAGATGTTGAAGATTGCAACATTGGGACTCAGGAAAATCCCAAGATCATCAAGCTATCCAAGACACTTATCCCAAAGGTCAAGCAAAGGTATATCAATTTAATGAAATAATTTTTTGATGTTTTTTCATGAAGTTATGAAGATATAAAGGTATACGATACTAAGGTGATTCAACATGTGATTCCAATCAAGGAGGATCACAAACCTTTCAAACATAAATTAAGAAGAATTAATCCTTTACTGTTGACATTGATTGAAAAAAATATAAATAAGTTGTTCGATGCCAAGATCATAGTGTCTTTGAGATTTTCTAAGTGGGTGGAAAATATGGTACTTGTCAGGAAGAAAAGTGGAGAGATCAAATTATGTGTGGACTTTTGAAATATAAACATGGTATCTCTCTAGGAAAATTACCCACTGCCTAAGATGGATCACATTCTGTAGAAAATGGTTGGTTCTCAAAAAATATCAATGTTGGATGGTTTCTCTGGGTATAACCAAATCATGGTACACCCTGATGATAAGGAGAAGACTGCCTTTACAACACCATGGGGCACCTTCATGTATGCAAAAATGCCTTTTGGGCTCATGAATGAAGGAGAAACTTTCCAAAGCGCTATGGATATAGCCTTTTCTATTGAGAAAGATAATTTTATTGTTATTTACTTAGATGATATCATTATATATTCAGTTTCTGATGATGAACATCTTAAACATCTAAGGAGAGATTTTCATAAATGTAGGAATTTGGGCATCTCGTTGAACCCCAAGAATTATAATTTTGGCATGGAAGAGGGAAAGTTACTTGGTCACATTATTTCAAAGGAGGGAATAAATATATATCCCAACAAAGTTGAAAGAATCCTTAAAATCGGCACAGCCAGAAGAAAGAAAGAAGTATAATCTTTCCTAGGGAAAGTAAATTTTCTGAGAAGGTCCATCCCTAATCTAGTTGAAATCATAAATCATATCACTAAAATGTTTAGGAAATGGATTTAGATAAAGTGGACTCTTGAATATAGAAGGTATTTTGAAGATATTAAAGTAGCATTGACCAAAGCCCAAGTGTTGGCAAGTCCCAATTTTGCAAAAGACTTTATATTGTTTTTTTTTTCCTCAGAACACACCATTGTTGGTGTTTTGTTACAAAATATTAACAGAACTTTGAAAAGTCTATAGCCTAATACAATAGGACATTGAGGGATTCCCCCATAAATTATGATATCATGGGAAAGTAGGCATATGTAATGATCAAGGCCCTAAATGAGTTTAGAGTTTATATCTTCTATTCCCATACCATGGATTATGTGTCCAACAGTTTTGTGAAGGAAATTTTGACTCAGCGTGATCTTGAAGGTAAAAGGGGAAAGTGGATAGTTTTGTTGTTGGAGTATGACCTCAATATAAAACCTACAAACTTGATCAAGGGACAGGGACTTACAAAGCTGATGGCACAGTCAAATTGTGAGCTCTTTGGAATTAATTTCATTGTTGATTTATCAGCAGATTCATAAGAAGAAAAGGTCCCTTAGGTATCCCAAAAATTCCTTCACTCCCCATGGTATGATGACATTATTTATGTGTTGATAAATTTGCAGGCTCCTCCTGAATTGAGAAAAACCAAGGCTAGGTTTTTGAAGCTAAAAGTATCAATTTTTTTCATTCTAAACCAATCTTTGTATTGGAAGGATCTAGGTGGGATCTTGCTGAGTTGTTTGTTGGAGGAATAAGTAGAAGAAACCATCAGAGAGTTTCATAAAGGTGATTTTGGAGGACACCATTAATGGAAAAATACTGTGCACAAAATATTGAGGGTGGGTTTCTATTGGCCTATCATTTTTTCTTATGTTTATAAAGAAGTTTCAAGTTGTCATGATTGGCAAATTTTTTATGGGAAGAGAAGACTGCAACCTTTTCCTTTGAATCCTATCTTGTTGGAGTTACTTCACACATGCCTAGGATTTATTTTTCCTAAGTTTTTTCCTTGTTTATTAGTCATAATTAGTCATTACCAGTCTCTTATATTTTAGGGGAGAATATTCCACCTGGAGAATATTCTCTTTCAGTTGACACTTCAGTTTGACTAGTTGAGTTGAGTTTAGATGATGCATTGGTTTTGTCACTGTAAAAAATTGGGATAATCACCAAATAATGTGCACTTTCCTTGGGATCATCACCATACTGGCACACTACCCTTGATTCCCTGAGTTAACTCCTCACTACTATGTGTTTAGTAAGTTAATTGAAGACTAGTTGACTAGTTAACTTGACTAGGTGGTAGTTCACTCCTGTAACTATTGGTGTGTGTCCAAATAAATCTAGACCACCACTATGGCACATTGGTTCTCCTCTAGTATGCACTCATTGAGTTATACATAGTATATCATGTGTAAATTATTCATTTATTCAAAATGATTAATGAGAATTCTTTCATTCTTTCTCTCCTTCTTCTTCTTTATCCTTTTCTCTATGAAAATATATGTATCATTGTTTATCTAGATATATTCTATTTAGGTTCAACACATTTACATGGCATTAGAGCCGACGCACTTCTAAGAAAAATCTACACCAAAATGTTTTGTAGGTACAAAAGATTGAAGACAACGAAATGATGGATTTCCAAAAAGAATTCATTCTTACACCTTACAACTACTTTGCATTGAAGGAGAAAATAGCCATACATATCTGAACCATAGGTTTGTATAGGTTAACCTTGAATACAGATACAAAATCGACATCATCCATAGAAAAATCCAAGTACTTAAATCGCATGGATGAGGCAGTCGAAACAATTTGCAATCTTATTTATCTCGATCTCTTTTTTCACATATCTTCATGTAAGACTCTCAATGAAGCTTGGACCACCTTGGAAGGGATATTTGGAAAAAATGATGAGATGAGGGGACACATGATGGAGGTGGATCTGCTCACATTGTATCCAAAAATCATCGACAATATCCAAGATTTATTTAAAAAATTCAAGGATTTATTGTCACTACTCAAAGCTTGTAGGGTTGATAAATCGAAGGAGGAGAAACAAAAGGTTCTCACCATTCTCTCCAAGCTCATTCCTGAATTCTCTGTATTCATATCCACATTCTATTCTTTCATATTCTCCTTTGGAGCCACTTGGAATATGCCTTCTCTTGAGGACTTTATCGAATATTTGACACAAGAGAAAACAAAGCTCATCAACATGGGCATAATCAAAGGCCCAAGGACACATGAACTCATTGTCCAATATGGCAGCCAAAAATATCAGAAATCTAAATATAAAGACAAATGGAAATCTCATGCACATCCGAAGAAGGAAGGGTACACAAAACCCTTCACCGATGCCTCTAGATCCAAAGGGGAAAAGGGGAGAAAAGGGGAGAAATGCTCGTACTGTCATAAAAGATTTCATCCAAAATCTGCATGCATGCAAAATAAAATATATCTAATGTATAAAATACTTCAGAAAAACAACCTTGGAGATTGCATCCCTGAGGGTGCTAAGAAGAAGAAGCCAAAATATTTGAATCCCAAGAAAGGAAATTCTAGCCATGCCTTGATTTCCATCAACTCCTCTCCCGATGCATGGATCATTGATTTAGGATCATCACATCACATGGATGAATCAAAAGTAGTATATTATTCATTGAATGCATGCAAATTTCCTCCTATTTTGATGGGGGAAAACTCTTCTGTCAAAGTCACCGGTAAAGGAAGGATTGAACTCACCAACGAAAGCTTCGAGAATGTATTGTACATTCCCAAAATTTCCGTCAACCTTCTCTCCATGTATCAGATGATGAATTCTATCACTATAAATAAATTCATATTCAAACCAAATTTTGTGGACATCTACAACATGCAAACCAACTCCAGGGTTGCTACCAATGAGGTAAATCATTAGTCTAGATTGTATACTTTTTCTGAATTCATTGAACTTGATTTTGCTTTACTGCTTACTCATGCTGATGAAAGTAGTAGGATATGGAACTAAAGGTTTGGACATTTGAATTTCATATACATGAAACAAATTATCAAGAAAATATTGGTTGATGGTCTACTAGACATCCATTTCTCCAAGGGATGATGTGAGGGATGTGTTCTCAGAAAACACCCTCAAGAGAAATTCGACAAAGTAAAGTCTCATAGAGATTTTGCACCTTTAGGTTTGATTCTCAGTGACCTTATGGGTCCTTTTCCGCATCCATCCATAAACAAATTGAGGTTTCTTCTCATTTTTGTTGATGATTTCTCACGTTTTACATGGATCTACTTTCTGAGGAAAAATTACGAGGTCTTTCAACACCTCAAAGATTTCAAATCCCCAGTTGAGACACAGTCTGGAAAGAATATCAAAATACTCTGAACTAATAATGGAGGAAAGTATGTAAATCATGAGATCCATAATCTTTTCCATGAGGTAGGGATTCAATTGCATCATACAGTTCCCTATACTCTGCATCAAAATGGAGTTGTTGAGAGAAAAAACAGATCTCTAAAGGAGATGGCATCTTACATGTTGCATGAAAAGTTACTACCACATAGACTATGGGCCGAAGCATTTAATTGTGAAACATACATCCAAAATAAATATCCCCATATATATGTCAAGGATAAGACCCCCTATGAGGCTTGGAGTAGCCTCAAACTGGAACTGACCCACTTTCTCATTTTTGTTTCACATGCATGGGCCCAAATTCCCTTTGAAAAGAGGAAGGCACTTGATCCACAGAGCACTAAGTGTATTTTTTTTGGATACCCCGATGGTGTGAAGGGATATAGGCTTATTGATATTTCCTTAGACCATCTCATCATTGAGCGAAGTGTCCAATTCGAGGAAATTTTCTTGCATGTACCTCAACAGTTCCATGAAGACACCTCCATTATTCCACCTGTCTGAGATGATGAGCATGCACATGTTGAATCTTCTTCAGATGAGAGTTATGATTTAGAGGGCTCAGATGATTCAAATTCAGTACAGTTAGATGCAGAGTCAAAGCATCTAGATGAATTTGTAGAGCCAGATCAGAGGTCCAAGTGGGCACAAACTACTCTTTAGGATGCAGGGGATCTCATTGGTGATCCAGTCGATACTAGGAGGACTCGATATGATTTCGAGGAGCCTCATGTTTCACTCACTTCCATTGAACCATTTCCCTCCAGGAATCTTTTCTTGATTCAGTCTTTAGATCCACAGTCCTATGGTGAGGCTATTGGAAATCCCTTTTAGGAATCCGCCATGCAAGAGGAGTATGGCTCCTTCCTCGAGAACCAGACTTGGGATTTGGTTCCCCTACCTTATGGAAGGAAGCTTGTCAGATGCATATGGGTCTACAGGACCAAGAGAGTAGTTGATGGACATATTAGAAGATACAAATCCAAGCTTGTCTTGAAAGTCTTTCAGTAGGTTCATGGTATTGACTATGATGAGACCTTCGCTCTAGTAGAAAAAATGGATTCCGTACGATTGGAAATTGCCATTGCGGCATCCAAGGGATGGGAAGTCCATTAGATGGACGTGAAGAATGCATTTCTTCATGGTGATATCTCTAAGGATATCTACATGGAGCATCCCCAAGGATTTATGCAAGACTCATCTTTGGTCTGTGGATTGAATAATTCCCTTTATGCCCTCAAGCAAGCTCCGATGGCATGGTATGACAAGATGGACTCCCACCTGTTGTCACAGAAATTTGTACGTTGTAAATTAGACTTGAATGTCTACATTCTCAAGACTATTGATTCACTTCTACTCTTAGTTATGTATGCTGATGATTTGTTGATCACTGGTTGCTCAACTTCAGTAATTGTTGCAGTTAAGAGGATTCTACATGACAGTTTTTTTATGATGGACATGGGTCTGCTACACCTCTTCCTTGGACTCGAGATCAGTCAAGATGCATCATACATCAAACTGTCTTAGGCCAAGTATGCATGAGATATCCTTGAGATATTTCACATGACAGACTGCAAGTTTTCTCCGACTCCTTTCCTATTAGGAGTCAAACTTGAAGATGGTGGGGGGACTCCACTGGTTGACAACACACTGTAAAGACAGCTAGTGGGGATCTTGTTGTATCTCACACACTCCAGACCAGACCTCTAATATTCAGTTGGTGTAGTTTCCAGGTTCATGTAGGAGCCACATGAGCTACATTGGAAGGCTGCAAAGTGTATCCTTCGATACATACAAGGCACCATCACCTTTGGGATTCATTATGCATCGAAATCTACATTACATCTCATCGGGTTTACTGATTCTTTATGGGATGGTGATAGAATTGATCACAATTCCACATATGGTTACTCACTCAGTCTTGGTTCTATTCCTATTTGTTGGTCGAGCAAGAAGCAAGCTTCCATTTCTATATATTTAACCGAGGCAGAGTATAGAGGGGTAGTTAACATAACCATTTAGGCTATGTGGCTACAACATTTTCTCACTAAGTTGGGCATTCAGTTCCATCAATCAATTGGCATCTCGTGTGACAACCAAAGAACTCTGAAGTTCTGCAGAAATTCAATTCAGAGGTAGTGGACGAAGCACATCGAGATACACATGCACTACATCTAGGACTTAGTACACGAGGGGATCATCAACTTATAGTTTTTTTCCTTCAGAAGAACAGACGACATACATCTTCACCAAGACCTTCACTGAGAAGAAGTTTCATTCTCTGGGAAGTCATCTTGGAGTGAAGGACATCATTTCCTACCAACTATAGTTCCTCTTTTAAATACATTGTACCTTGAGGGGAGGTTTTTCCCATGAGGTTTTCCCTCTTTCCTCACTTTATTTCAGTGTATCTTTTGTATTTGGGTACTTAACATGGCCTCATTGTTGGGACCCATTCTTTATTTTCACCATAGTGATGTTTAGGGGGGGTGTTGGAGTTGCTTCATACACACCTAGGATTTATTTTTTCTAAGGTTTTTCATTTTTTATTAGTCATAATTAGTCATTATCCAGTCTTCTATATTTTAGGGGATAATATTCTTCCTGGATAATATTCTCTTTCAATTGACACTTCAATTTGACTAGTTGAGTTGAGTTTAGATGTTGCATTGGTTTTGTCACCATGAAATATTGGGATAATCACCAACTAATGTGAAATTTCCTTGGGATCATAACCATACTGGCACATTACCCTTGATTCCCCGAGTTAACTCCTCACTACTCTTTGTTCAGTCAGTTAACTGAAGACTAGTTGACTAGTTAACTTGACTAGGTGGAAGTTCACTCCTGTAACTATTGGTGTGTGTCCATATCACTCTAGACCACACTATGGCACATTGGTTCTCCTCTAGTGTGCACTCATTGAGTTATATAGAGTATATCATGTGTAAATTATTCATTTATTCAAAATAGTTAATGAGAATTATTTCATTATTTCTCTCCTTCTTCTTATTTCTCCTTTTCTCTGCAAATGTGTGTATCATTGTTTAGCTAGATCTATTTTGTGCAAGTTAAACACATTTACATATCTCTTTTGAAGAACCATTTAGGCAATGGGGTCTTGATTTTATAGGATAAATTCATACACATTCCTCATCTCAGCATAAGTGGATACTGACAACCACAAATTACTTCACCAAGTGGATTGAAGCAGTCCCCACAAGGCAAGCCACCAATACTACTATCATTCAGTTTTTGGAAAACAATATCTTGTCTAGATTTGATTGTCCAGTTAAAATCATCACTGACAATGAAACATCATTCAAGTCTTAAAATATGGAAAAATTTTGTAGTGATTACAATATAACTCTTGGACATTCCACAGATTATTACCCTGAAGGTAATGGGTTGGATGATTCATCCAATAAGAGTTTGACCAAAATTATCAGAAAACTACTGCAAGATAAAAAAAAGGCTTGGCACAAGAAGCTTATTTATGCACTATGGGCTAACAAGATCACTACTAAAAGGTCTATTGTCACTTCACCCTTGTAGATTGTGTATGACACAAAGGAAGTTCTTCCTACTTCATCAGGATTTCTAGTGATGATATTGCTACAAGAGAAATATGTTGAACCAAATGCCACTCAAAGTAGGACAAATGAACTAATCAATTTTCAACAAACAAGAGAGAAAGCCTTTAGAAACTCTCAACTTCACCAAGACAGGATTAAAAAAACTTATGATAGACATACTAAATAAGATGATTTCAAAGTGGGGGATTTGGTGTTGAAATGGGATGTTAGGAATGAATACAGAGGAAAGCACATAAAATTCGACCATATATGGCTGGGACCTTTCAAAATTGTGGCATACCATGGAAACAATGCCTATCTGGTACATAAACAAAATGGAGATCTCATTGGCGGGGGACCTGTGAATGACAGGTTTCTCAAGAATTATCTCGCTTAGAGAATTTTTCACCCTTTCCATTTCATTGTATATAACCATTTTTGTTTTTAGGTTGTAGCATTTGAAATCAAATCAACAGAAAATTGAAGCCTGAAGTGAAGGCCCTAAGTTTATGTTGAGTATAATTGGAGTTATGTGAACAAAGTTTTTTGAATAAGTTGTTAATCGATTTAGTCACATTAGTGAAATAAATCCCATTGGACAAGCACTTGGTCTGCCATTCTTCCTACCTCACTCGGAAGATAACATCCCTAGTTGGAGCCCATGTTAGTCACCATTAAATTTTTATTGTGTGAAATCAAAATTTTAGAATCTAGCTGAACACTAAACTGGTTTGTATGCCTGATAAACTAGGAAAGGGGATAAATATGGAAGAAAAGGGCTACATGTGGCAGGAGCACTAAGTTATTTGGGTCTGAAACATCGTGTATCATGATTTCTCAATATCAACGACCGAGAATGATTTCGGGGAGCGAAGCTGCACAAGGTTTAATTTTGAAGGGTGGTCCTGAAATTTAAACCGTGGTTTTCTCTTGGAGGTACGTGGCATCACCAAGTGATTTTTGGGATGAAAAGTAGGTTGCCTCAAACCACTTTCTCATGCCCCCAAAAATTGGAAAAGTATAAAAGTAAATTTAGGCATTTATTTTATTTTGATTATTATTTTGAACACTGGACCATTAGAACCTTGGTGTGACCCCTGTCTTTCACTTGTAGCTCAAAAGTACACCAACTGCATGCCATTTCTACTCATTTCCAGGTATTTTTCATCACAACCATGGATCAAATCATAACCTCAATAACAGAACAATATCTTGTGGCAAATGAAGAAGCCCTAATTGATCGAGACGCATATGTTTTTTATGTCGAAATCACTATTTCTCATATAACTGTGTCCAGAAGAAACTTGTTCGATAAGTTAGGAAGATTTATACCATTCCTTGAAGTAGTCTAGGCCACCATAGTCCCTTATGTTGTTGAAATCACTTTCTTGTTTCCTGAATTTATAGGTTGGTGCACTAAACAATATTCCCATGAAGAAAGAGTCATTGTGAATAAACGAGGGTCCGAAGTCTTATGTAGGGTAGAGAGTATGTCAACTCGAGAGTCCCTTGGTATACCAGAGTATTGTTCTACAATTTTTGAACCTTTCAATGAAGAGAAGATGATTAGGGTATATAGAGAATGTCCATCAGAGGTCCCAGATTTGTTTTTACAGACAATTATCAAATCTAAACAATTTTTAGAAGGTCTATATTTGTCGATGAATGTAAATATAATGTTCATCGAAGTCCAATGGGTATGCTCCTTATTGAGTCAAGTTTTAGATCTAGACAATGACAAATATGTGGTTGAATTCATGCTAAATTTCCTTTTGAACTTTTTTAAGTTAGAGTCTAGTTTTTCAGTCTGTATCTGTTTTGATCAATTCCTAGTTGATAATATCCATAAACAATTAGTGAATTTTCACTCCCTAAGACATTTCAAATACTAAACCTATCTATTGAGAAATTTCCTAGAAACCAACAAGAGAAATTTTTTTGAAGCAACATTTGTGTCAATTGAGTGTAAAAGAATTACATTACTTATCTTCATCAAGAAAGTCATGTCTAGAGTTTATATTTTTATTTTCAATACCAGCCTACCTAGATTTTTGGATGACATGAGAAGCTATCTACAGCCAAATCTAGAGAACATAGTGGGGGATTGGGTACCATTCATGCACTCAACAATAATTTGGGTTTACGGTTTCCATGAATCCTCTTACCTATTTCCTATATTTCTAACTCCTAGAATCTTTTCCCTTGAATTCATCAGGTAGAGAATTATATCTGACACAAAGAAATTCCTGAAGTTGCACAAAGCCTCCAACCTTAAGTTCCCTTTTATCATTGGCCCCTTCATTGTCAAATCCAGATCATGTTTATCTCAAGTTCAAGAAAAGATCAAAGAGTTTGGTTTTTCACAGTTACAGGGAAGAAGGTATGATCCACACCAAATCATATTGAAGAGGAGATTGATGAACAAACATGCCCCTTGTGAGCATGAATAGGTTGAGGGTTTTGATAAGATGAAAAATCTATAAGTCTATGTTGATATGGAAGTAATATTGAAACCAATGCAAAAAGAACAAGTGGAGGAAACCCTGCAACAAATTCAAACACAACAATCTCCTTAGAAATTGATAATCATAGTTCCTAAGACAAGTGTTTAGAACAAGAGAAGTATTTCAGAGGCCATGGACATCAGTGACCGGTAAAATTCCCCAAAGAAGATGAAAGTTAAACAATCTGCAAGAATAATGGATTTAGAAGAGGAACAGTCCAGAGACCAAGCTAATCCAGATATGGTGAAGAGTGGTACTAGCACTATAGAGGTTGAAAAGGAAAGTAAACTCCAAGGTGAAGGTGGCTCCAGAATATTTAGCAGTAAGAAATACATTCTTAAAACATTTGAGTCACCTTATCAGTCTAGAGGAGATTTGGAAAAATAGTATGCTGAAAAGGGAAATATAACTCTGGGTGAGATGAGGGATTTAGTCCCTAAAGTGGAAAAGATATCTCAACATAAATCTTCTCTATTCACAGTGAAGGATGTTGAAAAGAGGACCTTTAACATTGTTGTTGTAGATGAAGACAGAGTCTCTGAAATGAAGATAAAATATGAAAACATAAGTGCTCCAGAAAAGGTCAAATTCCACAAACACACTAGTAGCATGCTATATTCTGATTACTTGAGATTAAGTTTAAAGAATTAGAAACTATCATCTTATGCAATGAAATTGTAAGGAAATTTGAGGAAGGAACATGCATCTAACAAATCTTGGCAGGCTCAGGTCAAGAGGTTGGAATCTGAAGGACCCCAAGGATTGAAATCTTTATTGGATGAGAAAGACAAATTGATTCAAAGTTTGAAGAAGAAATTGAAAATGCCTATTATAGAGCATCCACAAACAACTGAATTAGTTTCTCTAGAATAGGAAAAGGAAACACTTTGTCAAGATACACTAGGCTACAAGTATAGGTTGTTGTAGCTGGAACAAGAAAAATTGAAATGGTCACAAGAGAAGATAGAATTGCTAAACAAGGCTGTGATATCAACTCCTACTGTAGAAGTTGGGTCAAACACTAAAGGACTTGTCCATTCTATGTCACAGGTTAGCTTGAAATAAGGATAAATCAAAGGGATAAAAGGAAGAATAGAGAAATTGAAGAAAGAATTGCAGACAAAGGATGAAAAAATAACTCAATTTCAAAAGGAGAATGAAGTCCTACTAGAAAGAATAAATAAATTGGAAATGAGGTTAAGAGGCAAAGGATTGTTATAAGGGGCCAAGAATATCATCTGGGACTCTATAGTTGTTGAAGCTACCAAGTTCAGATCATATTTTAATTTCATTAATGATCAAGACAACATATCCATCACAACCAGAAATAAATGCACTATTGTGAATGAAACTTTAGCAAAGAAACCATGAGAATGGGCCCAGAACGCCATAAATCTACTCAATGTTGTTCCTACTATAGAACTTCATACTTTTGGGGTTAAATAAAGAAATAAATTGATTATCTGGGCTAGGAGGGTTATTTCTAAACATAACCTATAGAAATCAATCCAAACTAAGGCAACACAGATGGAAAAGAATGTGCAAAAGTTCAAATATTTATTTGAAGAATTTTTTACCAAAGGACTTCCACCATTTTGGGATGGTAAAGGAAATTTGTATGACCAGGAAGAATACAATGCTCATTTGAATCAGTGTAGAATGGATCATTCTACGTTCAAAACCTTGGAGGAAAATATGAAATGAACTACTTTAGTTGAGCATGTGATTACAAACTTTTAAATTTTGAATCAGTTTAAAGAAGTCAATCTTGGATTGTTGGTCATGTCATATGCTTCCTGCATTGACCTGGAGATTCTGATAAAGGAAATGATAGAATATGATATTCCTTCTAACTTGCAATGGAAGGAAATAATCAAGTTGAGTAAGACAAAATACAGTTTTCTAGGGCCTAGTAGATGATGTCCAGATGTCACTAAAGATGGAATATCATGTGGAAGACTAAAAAAAGGAAAAGTGCCGAAGAAAGTGACCGAAATTCCAGAGGATCTAGAATCTGGCTGAAGAAATGTTTCTTTGTAATCATTGTAACTGGTTTCAAAACATAAATGTTTCTTTGTAATCATTGTAACTGGTTTAAAAAAAAAAACGTTTTTTTGTAATCTTTGTAATCGGTTTCAAAACCAAAACATTTCTTTGTAATCATCGTAATCAGTTTCAAAACCAAAACGTTTCTTTGTAATCATTGTAATTGGTTTCAAACCAAAGGAACTTAGCTTGTATAAATATTAGGATTTACAAATGTATTGGTGGTTGGAAGAAGTGCAAGGGCACAATTTTAGCTATTTGGAACTTGAATGTAATTTTCTGAAGATGAATAGAATGCACATGGAGATGTCTTGAAATGTCCATGGAAGGATTCTAATGGTGGTGGTCTAAGATTTGTCTTCTTTCTTTGTATGTATTTCCTGTTTGTTGATTTCATTTTCACTCTCTTCTATTTAAATTGGATAGTTAAAGGCCCATAATTCCTCTTGTGATGCTCTTGGATTAAGCAATTTAAACTTTGTTAAGTTATTCCTAATTAAGTCAGAATTGATTTTATTTAATTCTCTGATGCAGTTATATGTTTTTCCTTTTTTCTTACACTCTGCAAATTACAATTTATAACTCAAATTCATCGCCTCATTTATACTTTATCCTCTGGAGAGTTCTACCAACTAGTTAGTGCTTCCATTCATTTTTAGAAGTTTGAATCCACAGCCCTAGGTGTCCCTCCCCTTCCTTGTCAGTGACATTATAAAAAACCATTCAAAGAAACAAAACCTAGCCAGTGATTTGTTAAATAAAAATCATTTATTAAAGACCAAGTGATAAGAGAGAGACCTCTTTGAGCTGAGAAGGCTAGTACCCAACTCTAAATTGGTTTGTAGGTTACCTCTTCCATTTATTTTATCAGTCAAACAAATTTATAGAGTGCTAACAGTAGCACGAGTACGACGTGGATTGATTGTTGGCAGTGGAAAGTGCAGGAATCCCATCAACAGTCCTGGTCAGAACTGCAACGTCATTGTCTTTAGCTTTACCAGAAAAAATAAAAGGAACGTGGACATCTGGAAAGACAAGCTACAAGTGGAATCATAGAAAAATGAGTTGGGGTGACGAACCTACAACACTGGCAATGTACCTTCATGATGCAAATAAGAGTTGCAACATAAATTTTGTAGGGGGAGGGTGAGGATGGAAAGTGAAAGAAATGGAATGAGCTTGCGAGTGGGGTTGTAGTGACTTCATCCATAGCAACAAATTTGTGGTAATGAAAACAAAAAATAATAAAGGGGGGTGTCGTGAAAACTAATATGGAAACAAATTTTCTACATTGGTGATGTGAATAACAACAACAATGATACTAATAAAAGGGGAAAATGGGAAAATGAAATGAAAGTGGTGTTACAGGTCGAGTTGTAGCAACGTGAGTCACAAGAATGGAGCTACAACAATGAAACATAAATTGTTGGGGGGTTGTTTGAGGGAGGGAGGTTGCATTGATGTTTCATTTGTGAGAGCAGGGAAAAGGGATTTACAAAATATGGGATAGGTGTAGTGGAGTTGCAACCAAGGGAATGATCGAAATGTATGAAATAAATGGTGCACTGGACTATAGGGGAATTGTTGCAGAGAGGGGTTGTAGCAATGTGAATTTCATCAACCGGAGTTGTAACATAAGTGATGCAAAATTTTTTTGAAGAAAATGAAGGAAGTTTGCAAGCGGATTTGCAGCAACATGAGATGCAAAAATGAAGTTGCAACAATGGGAGTGAGGTTGTTCGGTTTTTTAGAAAGGGATATTGTGGGATATGGACTTGCTATAGGTGAAGTGGAAGTGAAGGGAATGGTAGGGAAATATTGGAAAGGAATGGGGGTTGCGAGTGAAGTGGTGGCAAAGGAAATGAGATAAAGGGTATGAATGGGGTGGAGGAATTTGCATGAACAAGAGTTTTGGATATGGGAATAGTTGCAGCAACGGGAATTGCAGCGACGACCATAGTTTCAAAAAAAAAATTGTTGCTACAAAGGGAGTTGCAGCAACTATTGTTGTAGAAAAAAACGTCACAGTGGTTGAAGAATAATCATAGTGACTAGAGTTGCAGCATTAGGAAATGAAAAAAATATTATTCTCCTTTGTTGATCCTACAAAAATATTATTAGAAAGAAATAGTGTTTTTATAGAAGGGTCTTGACATAACCATCATGAATTCATGAAGTGCCCTTCTTTTCTCTTTTTTATTTTTTTTTAAGCGGCAACTAAGTTGGTTTTAACTTCTTATTTTTTTTTTGTTTTTGGAGAAACAAAATTTAACTGGTAGAAGAAAGTTCCATATCATTGTTGGGCCATCCATTTGTAATTTTATTGAGAATAGATTATTTTGATAGGGGTCCCTGGTACAAGTGGAGTCTATGTCCATTATCCATGAGAGGAATGTTATCTTCATCAAATATAGTATGAAGTTTGATGGCCCCACTATTGTACATTGTGTCAATATCATATGGACCAAGCCATCTGGTGTGAAAATTTCCTCTTAAATCTTTGAATCTAGAATCAACTAATAATGCCCAGTCTCCATCCTTAAATTTATTTTTCTTGATAAATCTATCATACCATTTATCCCTTTGATGTTGTATCATTGTGACTAAATGTAGGAAATCCTATTGTAGTTCATCCAACTCATCTATTTCGAGTATTCTTTGTTTTCAGGCCTCTTATAATTCCAACCAAAGTTGTATTTATGTCCTTAGTGTCTAAATCTCTGTCTCAATGCATAGGAGTAATCACTTCCCATAAAAAAATGCATAAGGTGTGCACTCTGTAGTAGTCCTCTAGCTAGTTTTGTAGGCTGATAAGGCTTCAAGGAGTCTATCAGGGAAATACTTGAGGTATAATCTAATGGTTTTTGTAATGATAGCCTCAACGATTTTGTTAGTTCCCTCTACCTTTCAGTTTTCCTATGGATGATATGGTGTTGTTATTTTGTGCTTTATTTTATAGTTTTCCATCGGATCTCTAATAAGTCGTGATGTGAATTGAGTTCCTCTGTCGGTCACTATCTCTCATGGTATCTCGAACCTCACAACAAATTTCCTCTTAGAGAAATTCTACCACCACTTTTTTTGTTTCCACTGGGAGTACCTTGGCCTCCATCCATTTTATGACATAATTTGTACAGACGAGGATGTAGGAGTGTCAACGAGATGGGGGATTTATTGGACCCACAAAATCAATGGCCCACTTATGAAATAGTTCTAACACCATTTGTGTTTGCAATGGAATTTTGTCCATTTGTATGAGTCTAACCATGCATTGATAGTTGTCACACCTCTTTACATATTCCTTGGTATCTCTTAAAAGCAGGGGCTAGTAATACCCTTGGTGAAGTATTTTGTACCCAGTTCTTTTATCTACAAAGTGAACTTAATATCTCATGGAATCCGTGATAGGTCTTTAATATCTTGTGGAATTTGTTTTCTCTTACACACCTTATGATAATCAAATTAGGTCTAGTGTAGAAGGGGCAACCATCAATCCATGCAAATATTTCACTTTTCCTAGATGTTCTCTGTAATTCATTAGGGGTTAGGTGATGTGGAAATTTTCCTACAACTAGAAAGTTAGAAATATCTGCAAACCAAGATGAGTTAGTACATATTGAAAAGAGGTGTTCATATGGAAAACTATCTTCTACTGGAGGTTTATTTCATTAAATGTTATTCTAGAAAGAAAGTTGGCCACTACAATATATTTTCCTAGTTTATATAAAATGGAAATATCAAATTCCTGAAATAAAATAAACCATTTAGTAACCCTTCCATGTGTGATTGGTTTTTTCATTAAATATTTAATAGCAGCATGATCAATATACAATATTGGAAAATATCCAATAATGTAGTGTAGAAAACTATTTATTGCATAAATAACATCAAGAAACTCCTTCTCAATTAACGTATAGTTTAGTTCAACAAGTGAGAGATTTGTACTAACATAGTAGATTGCATGTCAGTATTTTCCTTCGATTTGTCTCAGTACTTCTCTGATGGTTATGTCATATGTGTTTGTGGAAATGTGGAACGAGAGGGTCCATTCGGGTCCTCTTAGTACAGGTGCTTCATATACTTTAACTTTTAATTCATCAATCATATGCTGACATGTTCTGTCCACATGAACTCAATATATTTGCTAAGTAAATAACGGACGGAAAGTATGTGAAAACTTTCCAATGAATCTACGATAATAACCAACATACCCTATAAAGATTCATACCTTCTTCTATGAATTTGGAGTTGAAAAATTGAGTATTACCTTTATTTTCTTAGGGTCGAATTGAATACCTTTGGCTGAGATGCGATGTCCAAGTACAATATTGTTAGTTTCAATCATGAAAAACTTTTCATTACTTTGGGTGACATTTGACTCCTTGAATCGGACTAATGTCTTTTCCATATTATCTAATGCTTCATCGAATTTTTCCCCATATGTTGTAAAATCATCCATATATATTTCCACATAGTCATGAATGAGATCATAAAATATGTGTAATATTCCAAATATAAAATAGTATGTAGAACATAAATAATTATCTATAAATGGTAGATAAACAATGGTATAACCAGAACAACACCATAATAATACAAAAATAATACAAGAATAACATCCGAAAGAGCACTTTGATTACTGAGAGAAATGTTCACTTTCCTCTTTGAGGGGGAAACCTCTAGTAGAGAAGAGATCTATTACAATAATATCCAAGACAAAACTTCTCATACCCTCTATTCCTATTTATACTAAATCTATCTATCCAAAAGAAAAATCTAGAGGAAGATCCTTCTAGAAGCGAAGGCTTCTATTAGGTCTTCTTACATTTGACTTATTCCTCCTTATTTCTAGGACTTATTAATATTGGCATTTATTACATAGAAATATATTATTCTACCCACTTGAGGGGTTAGGTAGGTTAGGTCCCTAACATTCCCTCCCCCTGAGAATCAACCTTGTCCTCAAGGATTGAGATGAGGAAATTGCAGCAGAATGTTAGCGAGCTCCAAGGTGGCATCTACTGGAGTTGTATATTTCCACTAAAATAACACTTCCTTGATGGTACGATGACAAAGAAGATTCTCTTTCTGGTCCAAAACTGCTTGTGGCTGCAACGAGATGGATCCTTCTTCATACAACTCGGGAAGGTTTGTTGAATTTTGGCACTTAGTTCCAATCACCTTCTTTAAGCAAGAGACATGAAAAATGGGATGGAGCTTAGAATGATTGGGTAAAGCTATCTGATAGGCCACTTTCCCAACACACTTGAGAACTATATAAGGATGATAAAATTTGGGTGCCAGTTTCAGAAAAATGTTTAGCCTTGAGTGAATTTTGCTTATAAGGCTGCAGCCGAAGAAATACCTAGTCTCCTTCAACAAATTTCCATTCTGAGAGACCTTGATTGGCTTGTTTCTTCATGCGATTCTGAGCCATGACCAAATTCTCTTTGAGGGTATGGATAATAGCCTCGTGAACTGTAAGTGTTTGGTCAACTGTCTAGACCTTCGATACACCTGGCATGTAGGAGAGAACTGAAGGTGGCTTTTGGCCATATACCGTTTCAAAAGAATTCATGCAAGTGGTTATATGGTAAGAAGTGTTGTACCAGCATTCATCTAATGGTAACCATTGATCCCATTGATTTTCTCTTTCAGAGGAAAAACACCTCAAATAAGTCTCCACACACTTATTGATGAATTTAGTTTAACCATAAGTTTCGGGATGATAGGCAGTGCTGATATGCAATTGGGTGCCATGGATTCTGAGAAGTTCTTGTCGAAAATTGTTGGTGAATTTTGGATCTCGATCAGAAACAATAGAATGAGGCATCCCATGAAGCTTGAAGATATTCTCCATGAAATTTTGAGCCACAGTTGATGTGGTAAATGGGGGTTGAAGAGCACATAAATGAGAATGCTTGGAAAGACGATCCAAAACCACCATGATGACAGAATTATTTCTTGATTCAGGTAATCCCACAATAAAATCCATAGAGACATCCCTCCAAATAGCAGGCGGAATTGAAAGCGGTTGAAGTGTCCCAGGAGGTTTGGTGGTTTCACCTTTTTTGCATTGACAAACATCGCATTCTTCTACAAAAGTGTGAACGTTTTTTTTCTTACCATCCCAAAAAAAAAAATGTTTGACCTGGTCATAGGTTTTGATAAACCCTGAATTCCCAGCTGTGGGAGTAGCATGAAGCTCATAAATCACTATGGATTTAAGTTGTGATTGTTTACTTAAATACAAATGACCTTTATAGAGAAGTTCATCATTGTGCCAAGAGTACCCTAGGGAAATTGGAGAGTTGGATTTCAATTGTTGGATCATATGCAATATTTTAGGACATGTAGCCATTATTGGCACACATCTTGGAACCAACATGGTACAATGAAGGAGAGAGAAAAAAGGGACCCTTTATCTTCATATTTTCGAGAAAGAGAATTAGCAACCACATTTTCTTTTCATTTCTTTTAAATGATCTCATAATCATAACAAAAGGCTTGATTGTGGGGAAAACTCCACAGTTAAGTGCGCTTGAGCCAAAGGCGTGTTGGGATGGGTGACCACCTGGGAAGTCTTGGTTATCAGGTGCAAGCCCTGGAAGTGATGATTGAGGCTATGCGATTCATTTTGTTGGTTTCAATCCCATTTCTTCACCCCTGTGAGCATCACCCAATGCAATGAGTGTCAATTGGACTATTAAAATCATGAGAATTATTGGTGAGTTATGACAAATAATCATGTATATGGGTCATAGATTAATGACTTACACTACATAGTTAATCCCGAAAATGATATCTAATATGTTGCACTGCGGAAGCCCCTCTATGCTTAAATAATAAGAGTGAAGGGAGCTCTAAATGGATAGTTCATAAGGAACAATACTTGCTAAGGTTTTGCAAATGGGGTAGAAAGCCAAGTGGGCTTGATTGTGGGGAAAAATCCATAGTTAAGCGTGCTTGAGCCAGAGGCATCTTGGGATGGGTGACCACCTGGGAAGTCCTGGTTACCGGGTGCAAGCCCCAGAAGTGATGATTGAGGCTATATGATTCATTTCGTTGGTTTCAATCCCATTTCTTCACCCCTGCGAGAATCACCCGATGCAATGAGTGCCAAGTGGACTATTCAAATCATGAGAATTATTGGTCAGTTGTGACTAATACTCATGGCTATGAGTCATAGATTAATGACTTACACTACGCAGTTAATACCAAAAATTATATCTAATAACCAAAGAGATTAGTTACCCATTTTTTTGGGGTGGGGGAGGAAGGTCGTTGCTCCAAAAAATAATTGAGGATTTGATGATCTGTCTTAATTTGGAATTGTTTCCCCAGGAGATAAGGGTGTCAAAGATCCATTGCATGCACAATAGCCAACATTTCCTTTTCATATATTGATTGGCCCAGATGGATTTCAGAAAATTGTTTGATATTAAAGGCCAAAGGTATTCCTTCTTGCATAAGGACAACTCCAATTCCTCTGCCTGAGGCATCACATTCAAGGAAAAAGGTTTTTGTGAAATCAAGAAGGGCCAAGACTAGAGTAGTACACATAGTTTCCTTCAATGCTTGAAAATTCTGATTCATTGCGAGAGTCCAAGTGAAATAATCATTTTTAAGGAGAGAAGTGAAAGGGGCTGCAATCTTCCCTTAATTCTAAACAAACTTGCAATAATAGTCGGTTAAACCCATAAAACCACGCAATATTTTGATAGTCTTGGGGAAATTCCAATCCTGCATTGCTTCAATCTTTTTAGGATCCATCCTGACATAGGCCTTTCCAAGAATATGACGCAAGTACTCTACTTATAAGGCTCCAAATGAATATTTAGAGTGTTTGAGGAAAAGTTGGTGTTGTGAGGGTAGATGAAGAATTCGATCCACATGGGAAAGATAAGATTGCCAAGTTTTAATATAGATGAGAATATCATCAAAGAAAACTAAGACAAAAGGACGGAGAAAAGGACAAAAGACATGATTTATGAGGCTTTGGAAGGTGTACGGGGCATTACAGATGCCAAATGGCATAACAAAAATCTCATAGTGACCCTCATGAGTTCGAAAGGTATTCTTGGGTATGTCAACTTCTTGCATATGTATTTGGTGGTATCCAGAACACAGATCAAGTTTAGTGAAGTACTCAACACCACTCAGCTCATCCAAGATATGATAAATGATAGGAATGGGAAACTTATCCTTGATGGTGAGCTTATTGAGGACACGAAAGTCAGGACACATGCACTAAGTACCTTCTTTCTTTAATACCATGACCATAGGGGAATAACTAGGGTAGATAACACCCACTTGGAGAAATTCATGCACTATTTTCTTAGTTTCATTCATTTTGGAAAAGGGGTGGCGATAAGGGTGAACATTGGTAGGAAGACTGCCAGGAACAAGGGGAATGGAATGATCATGAACAACACGAGAAGGAGGAAGTCCCTGATGGGTGGAAAAAATAGCTTGATGTTTGGAAAGGATAGCTTGGAGGTCAAGATGCACAAAGGGTGTCTCAATGGATTGAATAGAATGGATTTGATCAAAGATACCAGAGTGGCCTTTCTTGAGGAGATTTTCCATACGATGGGAACTAATGATCTCAGGAGAACCAGCTGTGAGACCTTGGAATTGATACCTTTTTCATTCTTGTTGGAATTGCATTGTTAATTCCTTAAAATCCATAACAATGGAACCCAAAGTGAAAAACCATTCAACACCTAGGACAATGTCACAACCTCCCATGTCAATGGAAAACATATGAGATTTCAGTTGGTAATGTCCAAATTGAAGATGAACATTTTAGCAACACCCACCACATTTCATGGACCCACCATTGGCTATCATGATTTGAAAATTATTGACAACATGAATATAGAAATTGGTTTCTTGGGCAATGTGAAGATGAATAAAATTGTGGGTGCTACCACTGTCAACAAGGATGATGACGTCCCTTTGCTTAATGTAGCGAATTTGAGCATTTTTGGGGCCGAGAAGCCAGTGACGGCATGCAAGGATATAAGTGGGTCAACTTTAGGTGGGTCAGCAGGTTCATGGGTGGCATCGGGAAGGGAGGGTTCTTCAACAAGGGGAATTGTCACATCCTCTTCAAGAAAGTCTTCGAAAATGGCCATAATTTTTTTTTTTTCCTTACACTTGTGCCCTAGAAAATATTTTTCATCACAATTATAGAAAATAACTTTCAATTGGCGTTCATCCATTTCAACCCTAGCTAGTTTCTAGACCTTTAGGGGAGTGACAGGGGGGTTAGGGTCAGTGGATCAAGGGAGAGGAAGAAAAGGGGTTTTTTTGTTCTAGAAAAAACAACTTGTTGGGCCTCTTTAGCACGTCCAACCAAGTTAGAGGGTGGGCCATGAGAATGGGATAATATTTCATCCTTTTGACCACTAATAAAGCATTCATGGAAGAACGCATTTGACATGCCCTTTGTTAGAAAGGCCAAATGCTCAAAAACAGTGACGAAGTCTTCCACTGTGCCTCATTGTTTCAACTTGGTCAAATGACCGAGATAGTGGGTATCAGTATCAAAGAAGACATAGAGCTCAACAACAAACTGGGTCCGTGAGATATACCCCTAACGTGGATTCTTTATCCATTGCCACCATTTCTAGCGTTCATGATATAGATAGAGGACAATGTAGTGAAGTTTGGCCAACTTGTCAATAATACGATGCAGATAAAAACAATGTTCCATTTGAGTGACCCAACTCATAGGTTCAGATCCATCAAATTTATTGACCTCTACGCGGGGAAGACAAGGTTCACGATGAAAGGAGTTGGATTGAAAATGCAGAGACTGACAGGAATCAACAACATCAGGTTGGTCTGATGAGGAAGGACCCATAGGGCAGTTCAACAATTGATTGACAACAGACTGGAGGGAGGTAAATTGGGTTGTAAGGTTGGCTTCCATGTTGTTAAATTTGTTCTCTGATTTGTCAATGCAAGAATGGGTATAATCCATCGAAGATGTGAGATTTTCGATGGAGACATGTGAATGATTGAGGGAGTATTGGAGTTCTTGGTTGTGAGTGGTGGCCATTTGGAGAGGGGAAGTGTGGGTAAGGAAAAACAATGGGTGGGTGGGACCACAAAAAAAGGACTTAGAAGTGATAGGTACCACGACGATCAATGCATGAAGGGAAATATAATGGAATATGTGGAAAAATAGGAAAACTGGGAAGGGGTCGGGTCCAATGAAACAAAAAGGAATAAAAATGAAGGGTTTGACTATGATCAAGGAGAAAAGGGGTATCCAGTGGAATAGGTCCCAAATAATTGTTTTTGTCCCAAGGGTTAGGGTATTCAAGGATTCTACAGACAAGGGTTTTCCTTGTGCTATAGCTCTTTTATAAGTGTGGGGTCCAACAGTAGTACTCTACCCAATATCTCAGTGCAGCAACTAAGGACACTAGATCGTGCCCTTAAGCATACTAATCGATTGCCAAGGTACTAGAGAGTATCTTCCCAAGTGTTTTTCTTGGTGTCACTATAGCAGTCAGGCGCCTGATCGGTTTATCTATGGAGGGCTTCAAGAGATTTAAGTTGATCTGTATAGATGTGTTTTCTGATGTGTTACCACTCAAAGGGGTACCAACAAGGGTTACAAGGGTTGCTAATAGATGTATGCTTAAGTACCACTTGTATTTCCTGAGTGTATGAATCCCCAAGCATGGGTGTATGAATGTAACGGTAGATATCTGTAGCTTAAAGATGTTAGAATATGTAACTACCCTGAAAAAATAATTTAACCCACAATTTTCTATCGAGGAAGGTGCTATGATACCACTTGTAATATTCCAAATATCAAATAGTATGTAGAACATAAATAATTAGCTAGAAATGGCAGATAAACAATGGTATAACCAGAACAACACCACAATAATAACAAAATAATACCTAAATAACACTAGAAAGAGAACTTTGATTACTGAGAGCAATGTTCACTTTCCTCTTCGAGGGGGCAACCTCTAGTAGAGAAGATATCTACTACAATAATATCCAAGACAAAACTTCTCATACCCTCTATTCCTATTTATACTAAATCTATCTATCCAAAAGAACAATCTAGAGGAAGATCCTTCTAGAAGAAAAAGATTCTATTAGGTCTTCTTACATTTGACTTATTCCTCCTTATTGCGAGGCCTTATTAATATTGACCTTTATTACATGGAAATATATTATTCTACCCACTTGAGGGGTTAGGTAGGTTAGGTCCCTAACAATATGCCTATAATGACTTGCTAAAAGATGGTGGGGGTGTTGCATAATCCAAATGGTAGAACAAAATATGAGAATGTCCCCCAAGGATAGGTGAACATTGTTTTCTCTTGATCTTTAGGGGAAACTTGAATCTAGTTGTATCCACTGAAGTCATCAAGGAAACCAAAATACTTCTTCCCTATGAGTGTGTCTAAGACCCAGATGATAAATGGTAATGGGAAGTGGTATTTATGTGTTTCCTTATTAAATTCTTTATAATCTATGCAGATTCGCCATTTACCATTTTTATTTGATACCATTACAACAGGGGAAATCCACTGGCTATCAAAAATAAGATATATAAAATTATCCGTAATAAATTTCTGTACATCTTCTATGACTATGTCTTCCATGGTCGAGGTCATCCAACACTGAGGTTGATGAATGGAGCAGACTCCTTCCTTAATATATATATGATGTGTACATAGGTCAGGGTGGATTACCTTCATTTCATAGTAATCCTAGGTGAAGGAATCATTATGCTTCAATAACACTTGAACCAATCACTCTTTTTGTTGTTTGGTTAGTCCTTGGTTGATTTTCAAGGTTTTCCTAGGGATAATTGCTATAGATTCTATGAGAAATACTTGGTATTTTTCTTGTACGGGGTCATGTTCAGTGAGTGAGATGATTGTGGAGGATAAAAAAAGATGATTTTCTGGTTTCATAATATGTTCAAGAATATGTTTGTTTTCTAAATAAGAAGAGGAGGCTATAAAAAAATTGATTTTGTCATCCTTTGTTTTATCTCTTATTTCTATATATTGATATATGGATAGTACTTGATGGGATTCCCCTTCTCCATCACTTTCTTCTCCATCAATCCAAAGTGGTGTTTCTATATCGAGAGTGGGTTTGGCTGGAGGGTAAAAAGTTAATTTTTTGGTGGAATTCCCATGGGAAATAGTCATGTTTCCTGAGTGACAACTGATATAAGCATCAGTCATGGCCAACCATGGTCATCCCTGGATTAGAGGATACCCTCCTAGAGACATCTTAGGATGTAGGACCATGAAGGAAATGAGAAACTCCCATGAATATGAAAACATAACTACATATTCTAGAATCCCTTCTGGTTTAATGGTGGATCTATAAGCAAGTTGAAGTACAATGGGGGTTGCTCTAAGGCCTGTAAGTCCTAAGGATTGCATGGTATTGTGTGTCATAATGTTGATGGTGGCCCCTAAGTCAATTAGTGTGTTATTGATAAGTGTATTATAGATTTTTACATTAACAACTGGACTTCTAGGGTCAGAATACTTAGTGGCAAGAACTCCTCCCATCATTAGGTATGATAGTTTTCCCATGACATGAACGATTTGGAGATCCTTTCATTTTTTACTAGGCCTCCTAAAAAAAATTTCCCATACTTCTTTTTAATAAATTGGTAAATCCTTAATGGATTGGAATAAGGGTATTTTGACTCACACATTTTTGAGTTCTCCTAAGAAATCAAGCTCAGGTTGTGTGGAAGGTTTGTATTGATTTATCCTTTCAGGATAGGGTGGGTCCCGAAGGATAGGGTGGGTATTTTAATTTTTTGAAGTTTCCTTAGGTTGGTTATATATTTGATTCTAATGTGAGGTTGTTCCTTGGCTAGGGTATTCCCAAATCTAAGGTGAATATTGTTATTGTCCAGGGAAGAGATGTAATAAGTCAGGTAGGTCGCAAGTGCAATAGCTTGCACTAGTTGGAATGGCCTCCCATTATTTGGGGTAAGCATTGGTTGTGTAGGGAGTTGTGGTCGAGGAGGGTTGGATGTATATTCTTGCATATGGGGTGGAGGAATAAGTTGCATGGGTGGTTTTGTCATAGGTTTTTGTGGTCCTCCAATGGTGGGATTTATCTATTCTTGTTTCCATAGATAACTAGAAGGAGCTACCCATTGTTGAGTTGGAATACCCCATGGTTGAGAATCATGTTGCATAGGAGGATTAGTCCAATATCAATTAAAATATTTTGACTAGTCTAGGATCATACCTTGAGGTTTAGGCTATCAAGTCCCTTTTGAGATACGTAGCGCAACTATTTTGGTTCCTTCGTTTTCTGATAGATGGCCTTAATTATAGGAAAGGATTGGTAGTTATGTGTAGTTTGATATTCACTACATATTCCACATACTTTTGTATGATCTAATAGACACTCCCTTTTTTGATGCTTCATTCTGTACCTTGGGAAAAATATGGCCAATGCTCATTTTATTTCTTCCTTATTATTCTTTGTCTACAATGTATCCAATCAAGAGCTTAGGGAACTAAGTATGTCATTCTTGAGTTTCTATATCATGTTCCCAATTTATTCCCTTGTTACTTCACTTATGACATTCCTTCCTATCCTTTCCATAATATCTCTTGGCCATTTTCGTTTTTCACATGTGCCTATGGAATACTTACAAAAAGGTTCCAAGATAACATTGTATTCGAACTGAGAGACATCTCCCTCATCCTTATGGTTGATGAGTTTCATACAATCATCTTACATTCCTCTAAAAAATAAGACACGTTGCATTTTCGAAGCCAGGTCCCCTTCTTCTTCCCTTTGCAGGTTATAGGTTAATCACTTGACATAGTCTTCCAAGTTCTCATCTTCATGCTGCATCATCTTGAAAACTTCCTCCATTCTTTCCTTATCCTTGCAGTAGTCTTGGTATTTTTATATAAATTTCTTTGTCATTTGGTCCCATGACCAAATGTTGTCCTTTATGGGGCCCATGAACCACCGTAGCACAATGATTTTGAGTGTGGTGGGAAATAGCTTCAATTTATGGTTTTCTATCACATAGTCGTCGCTTCTACAAAGTACGATGAACTTGAAGAAGAAGGTATTAGGATATTCCTTGGATAGCCTGTGAATGTTTAGCAACGCTGAGTGATGAATGTTATTCATATTGGTTTCTTCATTTGTTTCTTTGATTGGGAACCCGAAACTCATGGGTTCCTCCTTATCAAACTCGTGAACAATTTTTTCCTGAGGTTTATCTATGCTTCCCAACGTTCCTCAGAAAAGAGGAACTCTTCTAAATGATATTGCTCGTGGATCTATTACTTGGATAATGGGTTATTAGAATGAAAAGACCCTTGTATAGTCTCTAATTCCTAAGGGAATGCCTCGGGGTTCTTCTTGGAAAGAGAATTGTAGTAGGTGATAGTTAGTTTGGTTGTTGGTTTTCCTTCCTTGTTTGTGATTGACCCACACTCTTAGTTTTTAAAGGTTTTTGGAAGAGATAACAAATCTATCTTGTTGGTTTCTACTTTTGGGAATAAAAAAAGTTAAAAAAACATCCTATAAATTACTAAAAAGGAATCACAACATCTATTATAGGAGAATGAAGACAAAAGAAAATCCACTCAACTACACAAAACTATCTTTTTTTGACAGTTCCCTCGCAATGACACAAAAAATGACGGACTTTCCAATTACTTTATAACTAATTTGTCCATATGGGGCTTGTATGGAACTTGATAAATGTCATGCACAATATATGCAAGAAGAGTGTTGTTGTACTATGGCGTTGTAGAAATTTTAATGTCATAATTCGAATGCTCACAGTACTTAATTAAGTCAACAAATTATACTAAAGCCTAAATTAATTTTGTAGGAGTTAGAGCACTCTTACATGAATTGAAATCTTACTTGTGGAAATAAAAATCAGACTTGCAAGAACATAAATCACACTTACATAAATTGAAATCACACTTATGAGAATTGAAATCAGACTTACGGAAATTGAAATCACACTCGCGGAAACTAAAATCACTCTTGTGGAAAATAGAAATATGTACTATGACCTATTGCTGACGTGCTCAAGTATGATCAAGTTATTATATTATTGCGGAAACTTAAGTGTCTATTCGTTCAATGTAAATATAATGGAAATTACCATAAAGCAAACAAGAAAAAGTGCATTTGCAAGAAAAGTTGCAACAACGTGAGTCAAGGCAATAAAGACACAATACGAAAACAATATCAACTTTCATAATTGCAGTAATGGATGTGGCAATGACAAAACATGCGAGTTTCAATAATGTAAATCCTTTATGATAGAAACTATAAAATATGTGATTTGTGACAATTAAACCATATAGTTATCCTCTTTTAGAAAAATAAATCGATAATCATACTATAGCTTCAAACTAGAAAATAGAATCACACAGAAACTGTAATGATATCTTGTGAATCTAATTATGGAAAAAACCCAAATGATAGAATGATTTTTGAATCATTTAAGTTAATCTATGAATTGAAATGATAGTGAATTAAAATAAACATCTACATCTTATTAATGACACTACAAGAACAAAGTTACAATAAATAAAAAATAAATGGAAATCAAACTGAACAATATGAAAATACTAACCTCTACATCCACTATACAAGAAGTACCTGGCTAAGGAGGGGGACCTACCCCCTTAGAAAAGGTATTAGTTGATCACACCAGAATCACATGATCACTAAGACATAAACACACACAGAGAAGTGAGAACATGATCTTATATTGTCGAATTGAAAAGATACAATAACAGAATGTATGTGTATGAATAATCTCACCCTCTAGCTCTAGAGAGAAGAGGTTTTTATACAATATTTTTATTTTACTAAAATTATACCAATAATGGATGGACATCCATCAGAATCTAGTTGTTCATCCAGTTACAAAATCTTTCCAAACTTTAGAAAATGATCCTCTCCTGCTGACTTGATAATCCATTTGAGTTATTATTTTGGATTCCAACTTGTCCTTTGTCACTTTCATTTATGAGTATCAATTCCCATCTGCGATCTTTAACATTAGACTATTTTACTTGAATCGCGACAATTGGTATACTTGGAGCTACAACAACTTAAAGCATTCTTTGGAATTGTAGTGATCCCAAGCCATTATGCAAGGATCATCACTATTTTGGTGTCTTTTTTAAAAACTTTTTCCTAGTTGAGGTATTTCATCAAACACTTTGCTGATATACCTTTTAGATGTGTTTATATGTGTGTATGTAGCAAATAACAGAAAGAGATAACCATGGAACATACCTCAACCATATGCAATAAGATAGACAAGTCAAAACATCTCAATTCTTCTTTATTCATAAAATAGAGAAACCTGCTACAATAAAGATGTCGATCTGGAATGCTCAACAGATGGCCAAGAAGATAAAAAATAGATAAGAGCTGCTACAAAATTCTCCCACTAATACAAAATATGCCTCCAAATTCTGAATAAGAAATGAATATCAATACAAGCAAATCTGAATGCCAAACTCTCCAGCTGAAGAATGTCATGCTCCAATAGAAGGCTGAAACCCTCAATAACTCGGCCCTACTGCTAAAAGTGTCCAATCACCCTAATAAATATGCCAACTGATACATCGGGTGATGGTAAAAACAACCCAGGTGACCGAATCTCCAAGATCCCTCTCAATCTCTGTAGATCTGAAATCCCCCTACTGAATGGTGTGCCCCACTGGATGACTGAAACCCTAGATAATTCGACCCTATTGAAGGAGGCCTCCAAATGCTCTGAAACTCTCCATAAATATAGATCAGGAAATTGCAAGTCACTAGGTAAAGTCTCAGGGTCAGATCTGAAGTGTAACCCCTCCAAACGGACTAAATATGGATCTAAAAAATTCCCTCCTCTTCAATTCGCCCCACTGCTAAAGAAATAATCTGAGCCATAAAACTGTCTCATAAAGCACTAGATATGATTTCCAAGGCCCTGCAATCAAAACCCAAGTGATAGAATCCTCAACGGCCCTACCAATCTCCTACAACGAATCTCTCTCCAAAGATGGTGCACCCCTCTTGCTAGAATCCCTCAACTAGTGCACCCTCTCTCTATCTGCACATGAAACTGATGTAGAATCCTCTTGCAACTGAGTAGATCTAAAACTAGAATGGTGTGGGAGAGTATTTCATATCCGATACCAAGATTGGGACAAGATAGGTGGAATCTTTCACCACCGAATCGTCCTCTAAGGTTTGTTATGTCAAAACCCACAAAACCCCCAATATTGAGCTCAGTAGCTAGAAGCCAGAAATCAAAATAAGATCATACATGAATGATGAGTAGAGGCCCTTGCCTTCCTTTTATAATTTTTGGCTCACCTTCTCCCTCCAAAGTGACATTCATTTTATTAATAATTAATTAATTAATTAAATCACTTTAATTAATTAATTAACCCTTTTACCTCTAAAAATCTCCTTATCTCTCCTTGTGGCTTCCCTGGCCACTGAAAGTCACTTCTAGCCATCCCATCCTTTAGTGTTGCTCCTCCTGATTCCAATGAGCTATTACACTAAGAGGTTCCTCCAAGTAATGTGCCCAGAATGCCCTCTTCAGTGATTTTAATTAACTTATAGCTCAAAATAGTCAAAATCATGGAAATCATCGAAATGGAACAAAATCAAAGCCAACCTATGCAGAATGGCTCAGAATGATGGAATATGATGATAAATGCCAAATGTACCCCGCAATGCCTCTCAAATACCCCTGTACTCACTATAAGATCCATCTGGCTACTCTGGTCATCATAAGTCTCTGCCCTGTGATGATGTCCCAAAGTGGGGACATTACAGTCCTCCCTGCTAGAAAATTGCTTGTCCTCAAG